>SJYX01002390.1:40881-93704 GCA_006410675.1 Oreotragus oreotragus
TGGGAGGGGGGAGGGGGGTTCATGTTTGGGAGTTCATGTACACCCGTGGCAGATTCATGTCAATGTATGCCAAAACCAATACAGTACTGTAAAGTAAAAAAGAGTAAAAATAAAAATTTTAAAAAAAATCCCTATTAGGGGGAAGGAGGAGGGGTATAGTTGTTATCACTGAGTAATCAAACAATACTCAATATGACAACTGGAATTCCTATTTAGCAAACTGTCCCTAATAAAGGGTATCTCATTCATCAGCCAGAGTTAAACTGAAACTAGCTAATTGTGGTGTGCGCACTCCGATTCTTAGTCATTTTCAACTCTTTCCAGCTCCCTGGACTATGACCTGCCAGGCTTCTCTGTCCTTGGAATTTTCCAGGCAAGAATACTGGAGTGGGTTGCCATTTCCTACTCCAAGGGATCTTCCCGATTTAGGGATCAAACCCACATCTCTTTCATCTCCTGCACTAGCATGAAGATTCTTTGCCACTTTGCAACCCGGGAAGCCCAGCTAATTAATTTTCAAGAAACAGATACCATTGGGAGATTCTGATTGTGACTGTATAATCTGAATATTGGTCTAATATAGATCCGAAGCAGCCAAAATGTAATTACAGAACTAAAGGCACATACCACACTGTGATTTCCCTGGACCCTGGACTTTCCCGGTGGCTCAGATGATAAAGAATCTGCCTGCAATGCAGGAGACCCAGGTTCAGTCCCTGGGTGGGGTTCGATCCCTGGGTCAGGAAGATCCCCTGGAGAAGGGAATGGCAACCCAATCCAGTATTCTTGCTTGGAGAATCCCATGGACAGAAGAGCCTGGCGGGCTACAGTCCATGGGGTTGCAAAGAGTCAAACACGACTGACAACTCAGTTTCACTTTCTTTCATCACAACCTGAGGCTAGCTATAGAGTTTAGCAAAATCTAACACTAACATCTTTCCGTAAACCAGTATCCATCATGTGATTCGGGCAGTTGCTATTTGTAATCAGCAACCTGGCTCCAGCCAAGTTTCTCAACAATATCATCAATTCCAATTAATATCGGAGAAGGAAATGGCAACCCACTCCAGTATTCTTGCCTGGAGAACCCCAGGGATGGGGCAGCCGGGCGGGCTGCAGTCTATGGGCTCACAGAGTTGGACAGGACTGAAGCAACTTAGCAGCAGCAACCAATTAATATAAATGCTAATCAATTAGAATCTGCATTCTTTTTAGATCCCTTTTCATCCCTCAATCAACTGCTTGTCATTTTAATAATAGTCTCTTGGTTCCTGCATTCCCCTCATATTTTCACTGGCTTTTGATCATAACTATATAGTGATTCCAATTTTCGCTATTTGTACTCATCAAGAGCAACCAACATTTGCTTTTACAGGTGGGATATGACGGAGTGGTAAGGACTGTGGAAAAAATCAAGAGCAGATGGTCTACTCATGGAATCAGCTGCTTCTCAGCTTGGCTGACTTAGCTGATGCTACTGGTTTTCAGGCTCACAATGGTGAGATTTTCTAGTTTTTCAAGAGAAATTAGGACTATAGATGCTTATGTAGTAATCTCCCAATTTGAAGTGGCTGATGGGTGATAAGAGGACTGAAATAAGAAGAGTAGTTGGTGCATTCTCTTCCTTCTGTCTCACTGTCCACCCTTAGTGCCTACCTAGCAGCAGAAAGTACAGAAAGCTTGGTGAAGGCAGAGCACTGCTTCTGAGACCCAGCTGGTGACAGGGCGGCTTTGCAGACCATTAACATTTATTCTTCCCAAACAACATAAACCTCTTCTAAATATATTCTAAAACTTCTCTAAGTATTCCAAATATAACATAGAAAGCTTTCAAACAAATTTCCTTTTATAATTTAAAAGTCTAAATCAGAAACTGACTGATATTTGTTAATACACATCAGGACCTGACATGTCTCAGAGACACTTATCTTACCTTCCTGTTATGTTTTGCTCTTTTTTCATAAGAATATAGTTTTATGTTGAGTAATTTAGGATGGGGGTGTCTCTTAGTGGGCTTAACAACAAGTGCTATTTAAGTATTTTGCTGCTAAAAATGTGACAGTTACACTTTCTTTTTCCCATGCATGTTTTGAAGACACATTTAAACACTCAATCTGTGAGAATCTGCTTACTTCCTCTGCAGAACATCAAAGAAAAAAGTTACGACCTGAACAGAAAGATTAAAGTATTTAAATATGATCAGAGATCTAGAAATAAAATAACACACTCCATAAAAAAAATTGTGCAAAATCACAACACAGGTACATTGTAAATGAACAACTCAGAAATGCAGTATAAGAGAACAGGAACATAAGAGATGCTATTAAAATAAGCTTTAGAATAAGCAAAACCATATAAATTTATTGTTTTTTACAAAGAATAAAGGAAAAATAAGATTAATATGTTGATATTTAATTTTGCCATTCTTTCAACTTCAGGGTGAATTGTAGCTTGAGAATTTTCTAAAGGTTTAATGAATAATCATTTCCCTTTAAATCCAAAGTTTTTCCCTAATAGCTTTTTGGAGAACTGTCTGATCCTTGACTGTACGCAGTCTTGGCTTATGAATAAGGCAAAAACAGTTTATGAGGGATAGAGTCTTTGATGTATAGACGTGTGTGTGTACATGCTTAAACTGTTTATAATGGAAATGTAACCAAAATAAAGATAAAATTACAAATTGGATTCTTAAATGAGGTAACCACTGCCTCAGAGTCTTGGGAAAATTGTTGTTCAGAGACTTCCAGGATTCCAAAAAATCAACAAGGAAGTCGAAGAAAAAAATCTAGGAAAAAATTTTTTAAAGTTCACTGTCCAGATGGAACCTACTTAAACTCAAAAGCTTTTGCACAGCAAAGGAAACAATATAAACAAACAAAAAGACAATCCTCAGATTGGGAGAAAATATTTGCAAATGATGTGACTGATAGGGGATTAATCTCCAAAATTTACAAACATCCTATGACATTTAATGGTATCAAAACAAACAACCCACTCAAAGAATGGGCAAAAGACCTGAACAGACATTTCTGTAAAGAGGACATATAGATGGCTAATAGGCTCATGAAAAGATGTTCTCTAAAGAGGACATACAGATGGCCAATAGACACATGAAAAGATGTTCAACATCACTAGTTATTAGAGAAATGCAAATCAAAACTACAGTGAGATACCACCTCACACCAGTCAGAATGGCTATTATATATATTTTTTTAAAATCCACAAATAACGAATGCTGGAGATAGTGTGGAGAGAAGGGAACCCTCCTGTACTGTTGGTGGCAATGTAAATTGGTACAGCCACTATGGAGAACAGTATGGAAGCTCCTTAAAAAACTAAAAGTAGAGCTACCATATGACCCTGCAATCCCACTTCTGGGCCTATATCCAGAGAAAAACATTGCCCAAAAAGACAGATGCACCCCAATGTTCACTGCAGCACTGTTTACAATAGCCAAGACATGGAAACACGGTAAATGTCCATCAACAGAGGAATGGATAAGATGATACGGTATATGTATACAATAGAATATTACTCAGCAATTAAAAAGAAATAAGGCCATTTGCAGCAATGTGGATGGACCTAGACAGTGTCATACTGAGTGAAGTAAGTCAGACAGAGAAGGAGACAAATATCATATGACATTTATATGTGGAATCTAGAAAGAAATGATACAAATGAATCAGAAAAAAGACTTACAGACTTAAAAAACAAACTCCTGATTGCCGAGGGGAAGGGATAATTAAGGACTTTGGGAAGGTCATGTATACACTGCTTTATTTAAAATGGATAACCAACAAAAACCTATTGCATAGCACATGGAACTATACTCAATATTATGTGCCAGTCTGGATGGGAGGGTGGCTTGGAGTAGAATGGATACATGGATATGTATGGCTGAGTCTCTTCACTATTCACCTGACACGATCACAACATTGTTAATCAACTACACCCCAGTACAAAATGGTTTGGTGTTAAAAATAAATAAATAAAGTGCTATGAGGAAAAAAAAAAGTTTGCTGTCTAATCTAAGGTTATTTGAATGCTTCTATAGATGTTTATTGGAAGGGCTGACGCTGAGGCTCTGACACTTTTGCCCATCTGATGTAAGAGCTAAACCACTGGAAAAGACCCTGATGTTGGGAAGGACTGAGGGCAGGAGGAGAAGTGGACGACAAAGGATGAGCTTGTTGAATGGCATCACCGACTCAATGTATATGAGTTTGAGCAAATCCTGAGAGAAAGTGAAGGACAGGGAAGCTTGGCATGCTGCAGTCCATGGGATACAAAGAGCTGGACATGACTTAGTGACTGAACACCACTACCAATAGATGTTTATGAGATTTTATCACCTAGTGTTAAGGTTCATAAAATACATCATTTATACACACAACAACTATATGAGTCAAACTCTCTAAACTTTCAAGTTACCATCTAGCTTAAATCCATCTCTTAAACTTGATTTAGTATGTTGCTCTGGATTCTTCCTAGACAGGACAGACTAGATACTGGGAAAGCAGCTGCAGACGCAGACAAACTACTGACTTTCATTCTTTCTCTCTAAGACATTTAATAGCACTTTCTGTTTCAGACAGGTAAGATGTTGGTTTATGTGCATTTTCATTTATATAAAGTATTGAGATCTTGGAATCTGAAAGATCATTTTGGTCTTTCAAAAAATGAGGGGAAAGTGAGGAACAAGGCATTTTCTAAATGTGTGTACTAATCTGCTATTTTTGCCACTTTGAGTTTGGGAATGGAAGTTATAATCCAAATTATTTTTATGATTAAAATATCAACAAGCGACCAAAAAAACCCACAGTAGTAACAAGTACCTATATTGTGAAACACAAATAAACACATACTCTCTTGCTTCAAGTGCATTTATGAAATCATTTCCATTCTATCTAGTTCTGGTACTGGTCCAAAGGATGGGGAAAAAAGAAAAACACAAACCCATCAACACAAAAACACTATACCTAAACTTATTTGTTGATAAGATTTCTAAAAGTTCAGAATGGAAAGTGTAACAGGAAATGATAGATGGTTTATAAACAGCTTGATAATGGACTAAATGAGAATCAGTCCATAGAAGTCTTAATTTGGTCATATTCATTGTTAAAATAGTCCCTTATCTTACCTAGCTTGGGCTTCCCCTGTGGCACAGTGCTAAAGAACCCACCTGCCAATGGAGGAGACACAAGAGATGAGGGTTCAATCCCTGGGTGGGGGAGATCCCCTGAAGTAGGAAACGGCAACCCACTCCAGTATTCTTGCCTGGAAAATCCCATGGACAGAGGAGCCTGGCAGGCTATAGTTCATGGGGTCGGAAAAAGTCAGACATGACTGAGCACACACACACACACACATCTTACCTAAAGCTTGTGCTGTGCTGTGCTTTCTCACTCAGTTGTGTACCGTTCTTTACAACACTATAGACCACAGTTCACCAGGCTCGTCTGTCCATGAGGTTCTCCAGGCAAGAATACTGGAGTGAGCTGTCTTCCCCTCCTCCAGGGGATCGTCCCAACACAAGGATCAAACACAGGTCTCCCGCACTGCAGGTAGATTCTTTACAGATGGGCTACCAGGGAAGCCCACATAAAGCTTAAAATTGCCTAGAAATTTCACTCTGCCTCAGTGACATTTTCCTGTCTTTGTTCTCTGTAACAACATGGTAAGTAAAAATGAGCTGAACCAGGACTGTAGACTCCTAAGGACTCACGGTTTTCTCATCTTCTTTGCCAGGCATGGCTTCTGCTGCTCCTGGGACCTTCCTAGTTGCTGAGGGGAAGTCTGTCCCTTTAACCACTCCCCATCCCCCCAACCAAGTCATCTTTCAAGTCCTGAAACTCCTGATTTTGACTCTTTTTTTTCTAGTTAGTTGTTCAGTTGCTCTTTATACACACACACACACACACACACACACATATATATACACTTCCAAAAATTTACTTATTTACTTAACCTGACTGCACCAAGTCTTAGTTAGGTATGTGTGATCTAGTCCCCTGACCAGGAATGGAGCCCTCACCCCCTGCACCGGGAAGGTAGAGTCCTGGCCACTGGACCACCAGGGAAGTTTCTCAGTTCTTTCTAAGCAACTCTAGGTTCTGGGAGTGGTGATTGTTTTAAATATCCTGGTCTCTGTGGATTTTCTTGGTATTTCACTAGACGAATCTGAACTCCACCACCCCGTGCATTCCCGCTGCATGAATGACTTCACTTTGACTGAAGGGAAAGTCCTGAAAAGGATCCTATTCCGATCGCGTGACGGAGCACGAGACAGTCTTATAGCACCCGGTGCCTGTGACTGTATCTGAGGGCACGACAGGGAGGACGATGCCGTAGAATGCACCGCTGTTTGCTAGAGTTAAACATGAATGGCCAACTGGTGTTCCGTCAGAAATGAAGCTTTCCCTTCTGTTCTCCTAAATATGTGAAGATTTGTGAAGTAAACTTACTCCTTCCAAAGATGGATGCACTTTTTACCTCAATTCACTCCTAGAGCCTGAACTTTTAAGTTTCTTGCCAAAAAAAAAAAAAATCCCCATCGTGGCACCCATACCCACATTCCCTGGAACATTCCAGCACCAATTTATTACAGCCCCCTCACTGTGTTGCTCCCACCACTCACCCGACACCCACCCCCTCGCCCACGCCCGGGCAGGCAGGGCTGGGACACCAGACCTACCTTGGCCACGGGATGCACCGGGCAGGTGAGGGTGGCAGGGACAGTGGTTTCTGAGTGCACAGGAGTGGGTGGTGGTTGACGAGATCCGCCCTCAGGTAAGCGGCGTGAGGAGAATGACACTAGCGGCTTGGGCAGGAGAGAGAAGGGCCATAGAAGCAGACAGCGCCGGCTATTTTCAGGCGGGCTCCGTTTGGGTGGCTTCCTGCCCCCTAATACCTGATATTGGAAAAGAATGGTGGCTTTCCTGTTGCGGAAACTTTTCCTCATCAGTTACAGGTGGGCACCTGCCTGCTGTCTGCTCACCGGGGCACAGGACCTGCCCCTGAAAGCCGAGAGCCTCTCGCGCACGCGCAGTCCGCTTCCCAGAACCGCCCGCTCCAGTCTGATCCTGTCAAGGCTTGTTGGCCTAGACCCTGGTTCAGCGCAGGTGAGCCTCATCCGCGAGCTAGACCCTGGCCCCCGCCCCCAAACTCCTGCCCAGACCCACGCAGTCAACATGTTAGCTTGACCAGACCGCTTCCTGCCTTATCTAGGATGTAGAGAAACTGGAACTGGAATTATATGTATATATATATATATATATATATAATTTTGGATGTGTGTATGTGACGGCCACTGCCCTAAACAGCAAACTGACCGTGCTGTTTCCACATTCAATGGGGCGCAGCAGAGGGAAGGATTTTCTCTCAGTGTCTGTGTGTCTCCCTACCTGCCAAGCTTCTTCCGCGCATGTATCCCTCAGTCCATGTATCTACTGTCGCAGCTAGGAACAAAGACCCAGGAGAAATGAGAGTTCCTCCTTAGGAGAACAGGAGGAAAAGGCTAGAGAACTTGGTAACCCCCGACCTCTCATTCCCTTTAGGAGAACAGAGGGTAGGAAACAGTTTATGCCGTGGGGCCAGTGGGCTGAGGGAGAGAATTCTGGGCGTGGTGATTTCAGCAGAGCTGGGCTTACTGTTGAGGAGCAGAGGTGTGGGGAGGAGACTGGGGCCACAAAGGAAATGTTTTCTCTGCAAATCCAAGAAAGAAAATTATTTGGGGAACTGGAAAGAAAAGACCCTGGGATACTTTCCTCTTTTCCCAGGTCCTTAGGAGCATTTTGAGACTTCCTCTGTAGCTCAGTTGGTAAAGAATCTGCCTGCAATGCAGGAGACCCAAGTTCTATCCCTGGGTCAGGAAGATCTCCTGGAGAAGGAAGTGGCAACCCACTCCGGTATTCTTGCCTAGAGAATCCCATGAACAGAGGAGCCTGGCAGGCTACAGCCCATGGGGTTGCAAGAGTCGGACACGACTTAGCAACTAAACCACTACCACCACTAGGAGCATTTTTAAATTGTCACAATCTTCCTTCAAACTGTATTCTACGAATTTAATATAATTTATGAGCTTTAAGAATGTATAATACTTCCATTTTTCTCTCTTATTTCTGGTGCCATAAATTTCATGCAGTTTATTTCTACTTATGTCTTTTTTAAACTGTTACTTTGTATTACTAATTGTTTCTTCAGACACGATGGCTCCTGTGCTTAACTTTCTAAGAAACTACTGAGCTGTTATCCAAAATGAGTGTGACATTTTACATTCAGCAGTATGTGAGGGTTCCAGCTTCTCAACATTCCTGCCAACGGTTGAAATTGTTAGCATTTTCAATTGCTTATATTGGGTATACAATGATATTTACTGGTAGTTTAAATTTGCATTTTCCAAATGATTGATGATGTTGGGTATTTTTCTTGAGCTTATTAGCCGTAGTGTCCAGATCTTTTTCTTCTGTCCATTTCTTAGTTCGGATGATATTATTGCGTTATGAAAGTTCTTTATATATTCTGTGTATCAGTTCAGTCACTCAGTCGTGTCCGACTCTTTGCGACCCCATGAATCGCAGCACGCCAGGCCTCCCTGTCCGTCACCAACTCCCGGAGTTCACTCAGACTCGTGTCCATCGAGTCAGTGGTGCCATCCAGCCATCTCATCTTCTGTCATCCCCTTCTCCTCCTGCCCCCAATCCCTCCCAGCATCAGAGTCTTTTCCAATGAGTTTTACACCCTTTTTCAGATATGTTTTGCAAATATTTTCTCCTGTTTTGCAGCTTGCCTTTTCATTAATAGTGTCTTTTGACAAGTGAAAGTTTTGATTTTGATGAAGTCTAATCAATCAAATTTTTCATTTATAGCTTATGATTATGTCTTATTTAATAAATCTTTGCCAAATCCAAAGTCATAAAGATTTTCTCCTGTTTTCCTCTAAAAGATTTATGGCCTTATCTCTTATATTTACATATATTACTTATTTTGAATCAATTTTTAATGTATAACTTAATAAAAAGAGCTGAGATCCTTTTTTTTTCCATACAGATTTCCAGTTATACTAACAGTTTCCTGAAAAGACAATCCATTCTTCCTCTGATTTTTTGATACTTTTGTTGAAAATTGATTGATATGTATGTTGATCTATTTCTGAATTATCATATCTTTTCCATTGATCCATGTCTATTCTTTACCATTATTATACTGCTTTGAATGTAATAGTTGTATAAACTTTGAAATCAGATGGTATGAATCTTCCAATTTTGTTACCCACATCCCTAGATAACCACAGGGATAATCCATTCTTCCTCTGATTTTTTGATACTTTTGTTGAAAATTGATTGATATGTATGTTGATCTATTTCTGAATTATCATATCTTTTCCATTGATCCATGTCTATTCTTTACCATTATTATACTGCTTTGAATGTAATAGTTGTATAAACTTTGAAATCAGATGGTATGAATCTTCCAATTTTGTTACCCACATCCCTAGATAACCACAGGGAACTGGTTCCAGGACTCCTGCCCCTGCAGATGTCAAAATCCATATGTGTCCAAGGTGCTTATGTAAAATAGCATGATATTTGCATATAACCTTCACAATTCTCCCATATACTGTAAATAATTTCTAGGTTAATTATAATACCTAATACAATGAAATGCTATGTAATTGGGTTGTAAATGCTATGTAAGTAGTTGCTAGTGCATGTCAAATTCAAATTTTGCTTTTTGGAGCTTTCTAGATTGGAGAGGCAGGGATATTTTTGATCCATAATTGGTTAACTCTATGGATGTGGAACCCATGGATACAGAGGGTCAATTGCAGTTTAATAAATCATATGGAAATTCTAGATCATTTGTATTTCCCTAAAAATTATACAATAAGCATTTCTATTTCTGCTTGTACTCATTTATGAAAGATATATTTACTGGATATAGAATATTAAGTTGACACTTTTTTCTGTCAGTGTTTTGGAGAGATAAGTCCATTTTCTTTGGAACTGCATAATTTATGACAGGAAATCTGCTGTTGTTTTTATCTTTGTTTTTCTGGATGCAGTGTGTCTTTTCTTTCCTGATGTTTTTTTAAGATTCCCTTTTCAGTGGTTTAATTATAATGAAACTTGGAGAGATTTTATTTATGTTTATTTCACTTGGGCTTCATTTTGATTTTAGGATCTGAGGGTTTATAGCTTTGTTTGACGGAGAAGGCAATGGCACCCCACTCCAGTACGCTTGCCTGGAAAATCCCATGGATGGAGGAGCCTGGTGGGCTGCAGTCCATGGGGTCACTGAGAGTTGGACATGACTCAGTGACTTCACTTTCACTTTTCACTTTTACGCATTGGAGAAGGATATGGCAACCCACTCCAGTGTTCTTGCCTGGAGAATCCCAGGGACAGCAGAGCCTGATGGGCTGCCATCTATGGGGTCGCACGGAGTCAGACACAACTGAAGTGACTTAGCAGCAGCAGCAGCAGTGGCTTTGTTTGAATCAAAATTAGAAAACTTCTGGCCATTATTTTTTCAAATATTTTTTCTCTGCCTTGCCTTCTCCTCTGGAAATACAATTGCAAATATGTCAAATCATTTGTTATTGTCTCACAGGTCACTGAGGACTGACTGTTTTAAGATTTTTTCCTCTGAGCTTCGTTTTGAATGCTTTCTGTCACTATTCAATATGTATGTTGGATTTGTGCTTTTTAAAGTTCTTGTCTATTACTTAACTGTACTATCCTTTTCGTTTTGGATCTGTTTTATTGACTGAATTTTCTCCAAGTTATGGGTCACGTTTTTCTGCTTCCTCAAATATGTGGTAATTTTGTTTGGATGCTGGACATCATGGGGGGTTTTATGTTTCTGAGTGCTGTATTTTGTTGTCTTTTAAGGTGAATCTGTTTTACCTCCAGTGCTTATTTAGCCCCACTTTTAAGGTGAGGCTTTTCTGGAGTTTCTACTAAATGCACCATATATTCACTAAAGTCTCTTTACTTTGGGTTATAGGACCTTGACTAATTCTCAGACTTTTACGAACTCTATACATTTTTATAGTTTACAGCTCTGTAGTCATTGTTCTTTCTTCTGATACTGTTTATGCCCAACGATATATTTTTTGATAGTCAAACAAAGATTCAGTGGGACCCTGAAGGTATATGGAACACTTCTGCATAGCTCCTTCCTCTTATGCAGTCTGTTCCACAAATTCTAGTTGCTTTGACTTCCCCAAGTGATAATTTGTCTCTTCAATTCACTGACCTACCCAAGTTTTGTTTGTATCCCTCCCCTTCTTGTACTTCAGTGGAAATTACTTCTAGGAAGAAAACCTGGGAGAAGGTAAGGCTCACCTAACTCATTTGTTTATCTTTCATCTAGGATTACTGTTCTGTATTGCCTACCATCAAGTATCTTAAAATAATTATTTACTAAAATTTGTCCAGTTTTCTAATTGTTTTTGAATGGAAGGTAATTACATATCCTTAATATCTGTCATGACCAAATTGTGCATTGGCAGGTGGATTCTTCACCACTAGTGCTACCTGGGAAGCCCTCCAAATTCTGACATGACTTAGAATGGGGTTTGGTTTTAGAAAATTCTGAGATTTGATATCTTTGAAATACAATAGAAGTAAAACATATATTTGACTGTAAAAAAAAAAAAGGTAGACCTTTATTATTTAACCTCACATATCTCTGGAGTTCAGTTTCTTCTACAAGCAGGAAAAGACAAAGTATAATTGGACAAATAAAATTAACTCAGCTTCTTTTGATTTTAAAATATTTAGGAGAAAAAATCAGTCCATTAAAGGTTAGTCACAACTGTTTCTCCCTTCTTAGAGAGACTTCTCTAAATCTTTCTTTACAACTAGCTTGTGGGTCCAGGCCATTATGGTGATATAGGGAAAGATCTGATCCACATGCTATTTCCTGCAATTTTTCCTTTCCTTCCTCATCACTGAATGAGGCTCATTCCAGTGCCTGCTGTCAGTCTTTTTCCATGGTTTCATCTACCATTGATGCCTCTCCATCTTATCACGTTCCCTTGTCCTGAGGTCCCTATAGTGATTGTTTTCTGTTTTACTGATTGTCTTAAATCTGTGCTATTTGTGGGAGACTCAAAATAGCTCAGTTGGTAAAGAATCTGCCTGCAATGCAGGAGATGCCATTTTGATTCCTGGGTTGGGAAGATCCCCTGAAGAAGAGAAGGGCTACCCACTCCAGTATTCTGGCCTGGAGAATTCTATGGACTGTATAGTCCTTGAGGTCACAAAGAGTCAGACACAACTGAGCGACTTTCACTCACAAAAGAGTCATCAGTGCCTTTCTACAATATGCAGAATTCTTTGAGGCAGCCTTCAAATGTTGCCTCAGACATTGCTCGTCTTCCCAGAGACCACATAGCACTAAGCAAGGCTGATTGCAGGGTTTGCTAAAGAGCTTACAGCCTTTCATCTTCCTTCTCCCCAGGGCATTCGCACCCAAGTAGATGAGAATGTCACTCAGATCTGTACTTGCCCACTTCTCTTTCTGTAGTTTTCAACCCTGTTCTTAGTTAAAAGGAACTTCCCATCCTGTTATAAGAGAACTTTCCTTTCAGTACAAGCCTTGTTCTCTTCACACTGTGGCTTCTTACAAATAAAATACTAGAAGAGTTAAGTGAACCAGGCCCAGACTTTTAATTGTAAAGAGAATCTTTGGGGATTTACAAAATAGTCTTGTTCTTTAACAAAGCATGACTTCATGATTAAAGTCTTGCAATGGATTAAAAAACGTCAGCTCATAGACTCAAAGAGAAATAAAAGACCTCTTTGTTCTGTACCTACTCTCTGAAGCAATAAATGCCATTGATTGAGCCAGATAGGCAGCCATTAACCACCTCGGGACTAGGGAACAAAAAATAAAACACTGATTTAATATCTGAAAGAAAAATATTATCCCTTTTACCTTCTTTATAGTAAATCTTTGCATGAGGATTAACTTTTATTATATCCTTCTCCTCCCTTCTGGCATCTACATGTCCTAGTTGTAATAATAGTAAGAGCTAATCTGTGTTGATTTCATGGAGTATATCAGACATTTCTCTAAGTGTTTTAACCTAACTTACTCCCCATAACTACCCTATGTGGTATGTATTATTAATGTCTCTATTTTACAGAAAGGAAAGTTGAGGCACAGAACAGTTAAATAACTTGCCCAAGATCACATTAACACTTTATCTTAGATATAATTACTTTTAAATTTCTTTTTTTACTTTAATTTAAAATTATCTTTAATTTTCATAATTTTCATCTGTAGAATGAGGACAACAATTGTAATAATATAAATGAGGCAGTATGTGTAGCAATTAAGCAAAAGCTTCTCAGATCCAGATTGTCTGTGTTCAAATTCTGTGTATCTAAGTTATTAGCTGGTACCCTTGAGTTCCTTTGACTTTTCTGTACTTTGTATAGTCACTTCAACTATAAAGCAGGAAGAATGTTAAATATATCTACCTCTCAGGATTGTGATGATGATAAATTCATTAACATAAGTAGAAACTAGGACCCAAACCTTTCAAATAGCATATTCTCAATAAATGTTAGCTCTTTTCAAAAACTCCTTATCTGAAATTCTGTAGGCTAGGCAAATTTTGAAATTTAAAGACATCTTTTAGAATGGCAAGGACATTACCCTAGTAGGGCATGAAACACCCCTTGACCAAACATTAAGACTTCTATAGCAAAATGTGCAAATATTTACTTTTAATGGGATAAATAAAGACTAAAAATATACTCATGTCAGTTCAGGTCAGATTTTGCTGTTAATTATTTCAAAATTTTAGTTTTCAAAGATTTTTTTTTTTAGAACTTCAGATGAGATATTATGTACTGTATTGTTGTAAGGATTAAATGAGGTGATCTGTGTAAGCTAAGTTA
This sequence comes from Oreotragus oreotragus, assembly GCA_006410675.1. Lineage (NCBI taxonomy): Eukaryota > Metazoa > Chordata > Mammalia > Artiodactyla > Bovidae > Oreotragus > Oreotragus oreotragus. The sequence goes on from SJYX01002390.1 coordinate 54,798, forward strand.
AACACAGTGCCTGACACATGGTAAGTTCTATGTAAGTGTGCATTTGTCATTATTATTGAAACTAACACTATTAGTATTACTATTATAGTAAACCCATAAAATATTTACATCTAAAGCAGCATCTTCACAGATCCTTTACAGTATTCTCCTAGAGAGTCCCACAGATAACTTCCTCTGAAGTTCCTAGAATTCCTTTTTCTATCATATTCCATGCCTGGGGATGAAACTTATCCATCCCCTTTTTTCCTGCACTTTACTTGGTGAACAGCCCCTGTTTGATCCCCTAGTCTTATCACTGTCTCATCATTCACAGTGAAGGAAAGAACACATCTTCCAAGGAAAAGGAAGAAAGAAAGAATGAAATAATGCATGTCATTTACTGAGTATTTGCTCTGGGATCCGTGCTAAGTATTTTATATAATTATTTTTTAATTGAAGTGTAGTTGATTTACGAAGCTGTGTTAGTTTCAAGTGTACAGAAAAGTGACTCAGTTTTATATATGTATATACACACACACACACATCTGCATAGTTCTTTGGAGAAATGTCTATTTAGGTCTTCTGCCTATTTTTTTGATTGGGGTTTTTTTTTTTTTATCTTGAGCTGTATGAGCTGTTTGTATATTCTGGAGATTAATCTTTGTTGGTTGCATCATTTGCAAATATTTTCTCCCAGTTTGTAGGTTGTCTTTTCATTTTGTTTATGATTTCCTTTGCTGTGCAAAAGCTTTTAAGTTTAATTGCATTCCATTTGTTTATTTTTGTTCTTATTTCCATTACTGTAGGAGATGAATCCAAAAAGATATTGCTACAGTTTATGTCAAAGAGTGTTCTGCCTATGTTTTCTTCTAGGAGCTTTATAGTATCTGATTTTACATGATTTTTAATCCATTTTGAGTTTATTTTTGTATATGATATTAAAGAATGTTCTAATTTTATCCTTTTACATGCAACTGTCCTTTTAACCCAGCACCAATTATTGAAGAAACTTTTTCTCCACTGTATATTCTTTCCTCCTTTGTCATAAGTTAACTGATCATAGGTACATGGTATGCAATTATCTCATTTAATTCTCTCAAGTACTTTATGGAGTAGGCTTTGCCATTCCCTGCCCCAGAAATTGAGACATAAAGAAGTTAAATGATTGTCCAGTACTTCAGGAAGAAGTCCCTGAATTTTTTCTTGTGCTTCTTCCTCCCCTCTTCTCCCGTGGGAAAGAATCATAGTTTATTCATGTTTTCTAAAGGGTGCAAACTGTTCCAAAGATTAAGAAACGCTGAGATTATAGATGCTATTAAAATAGTAGATATTATGGGTGGGATCACTGAGTGAGATCAGATTCCAGATTCAAGTGAGATATATTTACAAGTCCCCCTTCCAACTTAGGTAGTATAACATATTGTTCAGTCTGTAAGATGGGGATTAAAAGACATCCCCAACAACACACAAAAGACTGTAGCCTTCTCTTCTGAGCTCACCTTCAGCAATCCCCCCGCCCCTGCCAGCTTCCATCTTGTTCACTCCCTAAATCCTTTTTGTGTACTCCTTCCAGTCTGTCACCCTCACTGGGTTAAAATCTCCTTTGAAAGCAAAAAAGCTGCTCAGTTGTGTCCGACTCTTTGCAATCCCATGGACTGTAGCCTACCAGGCACCTTTGTCCATTGAATTTTTTAGGCAAGACTACACAATTGAGCGGCTTCACTTTCATTTTCACTGGAGTGGGTTCCCATTTCCTTCTCCAGGGTATCTTCCCGACCCAGGGATTGAACCCAGGTCTCCCACATTGCAGGCAGATGCTTTACTGTCTAAGCCACAAGAGAAGTAAGGGCCATGTCTAATTCCTCTTTCCATCCATCCCCAAACTACGATATTTTACACATAGTGACTCCTTGCTATACTTTTGATGAAACAGAAACTAAGTAATACCTTAAGAGAAATCTCAGAGTGGCATTTCAACCTCAACTGTTTCCTCATTTTGCACATACATCAGTCTCAAAATAAGCTATAGCTCTTACTTTTCTTTGAGTTCCCAGAAACAGAAGAATCTGAGGTTCCTGTCAAATAACTATTACAGAACATTTTAAACATCATGATAAGTACTTCTCCAGGCAAACACCTATTTAATTAGTCTCCAAACTTGTAAAATGTACTCGTCTTTTCCTCCACTTCCTATGTGTGGGATGCAGATGTGTAGAAATAGACTGTGGATGGAAATCCTCAAAAAGTAAGCCCAAATCAATTTAAGAATAAAAAGAAGAAATCCACAGATAATCCCCTTAATTTCCTTATTTTTCAGTATAGCTTTCCTATAAACCACACCTATATAAAAATGATATAACAAATGCTGCTTACGTGATATATGACATCTCCCAGTCATCCATGGAGCATATACTGTATACACATTTAATTTGAGTCCTTCTGTTCTCCAGAAAATCATCTTTGTCTCTTTTCCTTTAGTAAGGATTTTATTTGCACAGAAGTTTGGGTCTTTATGGAATACTAGTAGCATTCAGGAGAGTGAACACTGAAGTTCATGTTTCCATATTCACTTACATATCTGCTAGGATCAGCATGTTCACAAGAAGGGGAATTGAGGGGCGGCAGGAAGTGGAGGCAGGGAAGTTAGGAAACTTGTCTCAGTGGTTTCCATCTAAATTACAAATCACAGATCAGTGAAAATAAGAAATTTTTCAAAAGAAGATTTTCATGTGTTAAGAGAATGGCAGTTGTTTAACTGGTAAACAATTAATTTGTGGAAGTAATTGGGGGTGGGTTAGGGCACCTCAGATATGCAGATGACACCACCCTTATGGCAGAAAGTGAAGAGGAACTTGACAGGGAGGCCTGGCGTGCTGCAATTCATGGGGTCGGAAAGAGTCAGACACGACTGAGTGACTGAACTAGGGCACTAAAAGATGGTTCTCCAAACCTCTTTTTGGCATAGCCACTATTCATATGCTACTTTATACATTAAACCACATGATCCCTTCACTGAAGAATGTAAATAAAATTTGAATTTTAAATTAATTAGCATTGAGAAATAGAAGGTTTTTCTTCTTTCTTTTTCCTACTTTTTTCAAGGATATATTCATTGACCCTGCTATGTATTCTGGGTAATACAAAGATACCAGAGATTTCAGGGTAGAAAGTATATGCCTAGCCCTAATTTCAGGGCTTCCCAGATGGCACCCATGGTAAAGAACCCGCCTGCCAATGCAGGAGACTTAATGAGATGTGGGTTTAATCCCTGGGTTGGGACGATCCCCTGGAGAAGGGCATGGCAACCCACTCCAGTATTTTTTCCTGGAGCATCTGTGGACAGAGGAGCCTAGCAGTCTATATAGTCCATGGACTCACAAAAACTCAAGACACGACTGAGTAACTAAGCATGCACTCCCTACAGCACGGTAGTGATGTCACTTTGTCAACAGCTGATTGGGTCAGTCTGCCTCAGGGCACTACATTCCCAAGACTGGAGACCCTCATTTTTCTTTCCCCCAGCACTTAATGCATTGTTTCTTCCTTTAGAAACTCAGATTTCTTTCTCTGAGAAGTAATACAGAGTATGCTGAATTATGGCTCTTTAAAACTGGAGCTTGATCTGTTTTTTCTTCTTTAATTCCTGGAGAATAATTGGGGGAAAAAATTGCTTAATTCCTAATGTAATTTTGACCTCCATTTAATAGAATTGACATTTGAAATTTTTGCACTGAAAAAATTGTTATACAGTTATTTTAACTTTATTTTGAGAAGACTAGAATTCTGTTGGATTGAAAATTATGGGTAAAATTGGGGAATAAAGGATGTATTAATCAGGAATTAAATCCCTAATATAGTTTATTTTAGATACTATAGATTCCACAAGAGAAAAAATTCTCCTTCACCTTATACAGAAATGAATGAAATCATGTATGGTGAGGAATCATTTTTGTGGCTCACAGCTTTAGAGCCTGTGGAGCCAGAATGGAGAAATGAAGTGAACGTGCTTTGATGTCTAAATTCCATTGATAATTTAAGCAAAAATAACAGTAGAGTGAGCTGAGGAAATAGCAGTAGAAGAGAGTGGATGTTTCAAGAAAAATATTCACACAATTGTTTAACATTGAACTGGTCAAAATAAAATTGTGAATCACTTTCTTCTAAGGAAAAAAAAAGGATGTTTACGTTCTTAATTTTTCTTTTTATCTGAGTCCAACTATGGAGAATCTAAAGGAAGGCTGGGTGGGCCTTCCAATAATTCTCCCTCAGAGAAGCCTTCAGTGAGAAATTAGAAAAACCAATACCAGGGAAAGGAAGCTGTTTTAGTGAGAAAGTGGATAGCTGGGGAGAAGGGGAGAAAAATATAAAATAAAGTCAAAAAGGGAAATCTCTCCAAAAATCTAAATTCTTTTTCTTTTGCTAGCTATTTGACTAGCATCAAATGACTCAACTCTAATAAATTTAAGGCAGTAGTTTTTAATCAGGCATAAGCATCACGTTACTCACAGAGCTGTTTCATAACACAGTTGTCACCCTAGGCTTTCTAAAACAGAAACCCTGCAAGTAGGACCTGGGCAGAGATCTTTTTTAAAAAGTCCCAAGTTACTCTGAGGGACACCTCAGCTTGGAAATTACTTTTCTCGTGTAGTCCACCTTTCCCCCAGGTCTCACCACTCTGTGCTTACAAACAGAACCACAGTAACAACTCATCACCCTCCGTATGCACTTGAGGGCTTCATCCACCTGTCTCCATAGTCCCCAAAAGCGTACCACAAGAGAGCACTCCTCCGAGATTTTTCTACCTGTCATCCCCTGCTTCAGTCCTGGCTAGGAGAGCCATGAGAGGGGTGCTTAACACTGGCTCCCTACTCGCTGTGCTGATCCCTGTTCTTTTACTCACAAAGTAAAACCCTTTAATCCCAAACGGTTTTTGTTATCTCAGAACAAGGCTGTGTTATGCCTAGATGTGGTGAAAGGATGCTCCTTCACAGTGCAGAGGCACCATCTTTTAAAAGACTGAGACCTAATCACAAAACCAGGGAACTCGTCCCCTCCCCTGAAAGCTCACCACTATATTAATAAAGAACTGTTTACAGCAGTTTCTTTTACAACTAAGTCATGTTCAGATATCAAGAAAAATTACACAGCATAGCAAGTGGAAAAAAAAAAAAAAAAACCCACAGTTTGAAGAGCTAGGACAAGTATCAAAACCAAATATGGCAAGGATATTGGAATTATCAGACCAGGAATGTAAAACACCGATGAGTAATGTGCTAAGGGCTGTAATGCATAAAGTAGACAACGTGCAAGAACAGATGAGCAATCCTCAAAAAGACAAAACCAAGAAAAGGAAGACTGAACAAAACAGAACAGAGTATCCAAGGACTTAGGACAACTACAAAAAGTGTACTGTATGCACTATGGGAAGGAGAAGAAAGAAAGGAACAGAGGACATATTTGGAATAATAATGACTAGACATTTGCCCAAGTTAATGTAATGTGCCAAGACAGATTTAGGAAGCTCAGAGAATAAGCAGGATAGATACCAAAAACAAAAATGCTATACATTTGCAAGTTATGAAAAACCATAGATGAAGAAAAAATCCTGAAAAAAGCCAGGGGGTGCACCTTATTTATAGAGAAATAAGGATAAGAATCACAGCTGACTTCTTAGAACCCATGCAAGAAAGAGAATAGAGCAGAATATTTAGTGCTGAGAGAAAATGATGTTATTCTTTCAGCTCCCTCCTGCTTCATCACCGTGGCCTCTAAGCCACATAGTAGGTGCCTCAGTGCCCGTGGGAACAGGCCCATTTGCAGCCCATGTCTCCATCAGGGTTCCGACTAACTCCGTGCAACCCTTTAATAGAAGAAACAGCCTTCTGTCCACTCACATCCCTCTCCATTTCTCTCTTCAGACACCCTCCTCTCTGGAAGATACTTCCCTTCTATGTAAACTACTGCACCGAAAACAGCCTCTTTGAACTTTCAGCTGCAACTTTTCGTCAGACACATACCAAAATTCCAAATCCCAGTTTAGATTGAGATGAGATCCCCGTTACACCAGTAATTCTTCTACAACAGTATCCTTTCTCTCAGGTTACCTAAAATCTAGCTAAGTCCAAGGGGGTCACAAGGTATTAGATCATATAAGTTGATAAATCTCTGCAGTTACCCAGAAAATGCAGTTAATATCTGCATTTTAAACCCAAGGGCCAAGTGCCTTTGGGATTGACCTACAGATAAGGGAAGGGGAAAAGATTGAGAGGACATTGGGTAGAAAATGTATTCTCAGATCTCCAGTCTTCAAAGCTGTTTGAAAAAGTTTTTTAAAGAATAATACAAATGACCTTATTTACAAAACAGAAGTGGACTCACAGACATAGGAAGCAAACTTAAGATTACCAAAAGGGAAAGCCAGGCAAGGATAAATTAGGATTTGGGATAAACAGATACTACTATATATAAAAGAGATAAACAAATGCCTACCGTATGGCTCAGGGAACTATATTCAATATCTTGTAATAACCTATAATGAAACAGAATCTGAAAAAAGTCTATATATTTGAATCACTTTGCTGTATACCCAAAACACTGTACATCAACTATAATTAAGAAATAATAAATTATAGAAATGGAAAAATTTATTAAAAAAAAAAACAAAACAGAACAAAATGTTGCCTGAATCATGCCATCAGTTCCTGATCTTCTGGCCTCCTGCATCTCTTCTTTGCTCCCTGCTTTACCTGCACTTCCCAAATCTTCTTGGCAGGGCCTTTCATCTTTCCTGGTGTCTCCACCGTCCAGCCAGTTGCTCAAGCTGAAAACAAGGCACCAAATCTGGCTCTTCCTTCTCCTTTCTCTCACCTCCCATGACAAACCTGCCATCAAGTCTCATTAGTTCTATACTCTGCTTTTCTATTGATACTGTTGTCTCTTTTTCTCCATCCCACCATCTCTAATCCAAACTTGACTTCATGAGACTAATGCAATACACCCCAACTGATGTTCCTCAGGTTTACTTCTGTACCCTGAAATTTTTTCTGTAGTACAAGTGGAGCAATTTATTTAAATGTCTGCTTCCCTCCCTATTAAAAATCTTAATATCTCCCTAAATCCTTTGAATGTCAGATTCTTATATCAAGGATAGTGATTTCTACCCTGATGATTATAATATGTTGAGACAATGAAAGTATATGGATAGAGAACATGTATGTAAAAAGCCTCATATGTTACTTGGCATGTGTCAGAGTTATTATTTTTGCTTTTTAATGTAGTTGAGGACTTTAGACTGAATGGAAAAACAAAAGTCATTTTTACCGCTAAACCTCTATGATTGTATGTTACTAAAAGAAGCTGGAATGTACCTAAATTTTAAATTTGATGGCATACTCTTGAGATTTTCTACTGGTAATAAAATACTGAACCTGATGGACACTGGTGTGACTCATACTAGGCCACGTCCAGGCTTATAGAAATCACTCTACAGACTACACTTCCCCAGCCCCAGCTCTGTCATCCTTTTTCTGCTGGGTCATAGGTTGCTGAAGCATTGCCTGGGCTAGGGAGTCAAAAGAAAAGAGTCAGAGCTTCAAATAAGTCAAGTCTTAAACCGAAATAAGAGATTTAATGTAACCACTACTCATCTTTGTCTCAAATGGGCAGGGGTTAGAGGGGACAAGTTTCCAAAAGTGAAAGTGAGGGGTCATATTTTTCAAGTTAACCCTGAAGAAAGGAGACAGGAACAATCAGAGGGGCATAACAGATGGTCTTCTGAGAAAGATTATAACTTAATTGAACTAAATTGAATTTAACCCCTGCCCTGGCTCCCTGGTTGTCCTCCACAGGAATCCAGACACTGGAGAATGAGAAACTTGTAGTATTTCCTCTTGTTCCTAGCACTATTTTATGTCTTCTAAACCTGTATGTATTAATATATGGTAGCTGGTGATGGGTTGGCTTGTAAGTGTTGAGTAACTACTGGGCAAAGGAGATGGATAAAGAATACAGAATACAGAAGGAAAATGGCATTTCTTAGCACCTTAAGATTCAAAATGTTAAGTATATATATACATACACAGCATCTTCTTCCAAATGCATATATATATACATATACAGTATCTTCTTCCAAATGCATAAGTCTGCATTCTACTCTTTCCCAGATTTTCTTTTACAGATGCTAAACTCCTGCTTCATCATCCCATTCTTGAAAGAGATCTCTTGGATCCATGACCCATCACATACTCAGTCACTCCTGGAATTTCCACAGGTTTGGGAATCACAGCATTTCCTTTTCAGTCTGTCATAGATACACATATCTCTCTCAATGAATGAAGCATGGGTTTATTTGCTTAAGATAAATAAATAAATGAATAACTAAAGTTTGAGAACTCCCCACAAAGTTGGTTCTTACAGCTTGAATCCCAGAGTCTTCATCTGTAAGCTGTGGGTAGAATGCCTACCTTGTTGGCTGTTACAAGAAACTGAGAGTTATAAATGAAAAACCTTATACTCTGTTTGGCATAGAGTAGGCAGTTATCTTTTCCCTTAATAAAGCTCCATGATATCCAAAATTTGGAAATTAAAATTGCACACAAATCCCAAGAATTAACATCATAAGAACTTTTCAAATAATTCATAGCTCATGGTCACAGGATACATGTTTAAAAATGTCAAATAATTGATGACATCCATTAGATTCCCAAGGACATATTTGGCTTTCTATTACGAATTCCAATACTTGAAAACCTTGGGGGAAAGTCTTCTGTAATAGGGTATGTCAAATACAAGCTCTGTTTTTGCTTATTTATACTAAATAGCCTCTAACCTCCAGTCCACTATGCTGTACAAGATTTATTTACAAAGTCTTCAGCCTGGGCTAGAGTTCCATGAGTTCTGAGTATACATGAACTTCCCTCTAGCAAATTATTTTGGGTCATGCTTCTCTGATGTGACTTTGATTTCCATATGTTTGTTCACTTATGTTTAAAAACTACATAGTTATGAACAGTTTTCTTCCAGTGAGAGCTACTTTTTCAAGAATATACTATTTAGAACAAAAAATAAGTTTATTGAATACATTCCCACTTGGGCTATAAATTAAATTCTGTAGACAGTGACAGGATCCTTACATCTTAAGCAAGACAGGAAGTTATATAATTATCAAAATGTTTAGTGAATTCAGTTGACCCATATATTGAAAAGCATACAAATTTCTCTCTGTGGAATAGTATCACTTACCTAAATTTTTTAAATGTAGAGAAATTCAGATCCCTTTTGCTAAGTAAATTACATACTATTCTTCAAGATAATTGTCATAGAACTGCTTTAATTGGCTGACCTGTGTTCTCACCAAGATATAATATTTTTGGAAAAGAAATTGTTTTTATATGAGGAATGGGGAAGGGAATTATGAAAATACAAAAATCCTCATTCACATCTTCAGTATTTAATCAGGTTTTTTCATCACATTAGCAAAACTGAAAAGCAAGGTAAGCATTCAAGATAATTGTCATAGAACTGCTTTAATTGGCTGACCTGTGTTCTCACCAAGATATAATATTTTTGGAAAAGAAATTGTTTTTATATGAGGAATGGGGAAGGGAATTATGAAAATACAAAAATCCTCATTCACATCTTCAGTATTTAATCAGGTTTTTTCATCACATTAGCAAAACTGAAAAGCAAGGTAAGCATATTTGAAAGTGACATTCACTCTTATAACTCATTTTGATGCTATTCATTATAGAGCACATATAAAATTCTTTCCTAAATGATATATTCATAAATGAAACTTCATGCATTGAAAAAGCTACCTTCTACAGAAATCTGACTCAATTAGATTTAGTGATAAGCTGAGATATGGCTTATCTGAGACTGTTAGGTGTATGTAATGATAATATAATCATAAGCACCTGTAGGACACACTGAAGTGCCTTTACATATATTATCATTTATCATTTAATTACAAATAGTTACAGAAAAATTTGGGGGGTGGTCAAAATGTAGAAAAAAAACTAAACCTAAACTTATATCTCAAACATCTTTTATTAGTATTTTACTGATAAGGAAATAGAGCATTTAAGCAGAAGAAATAAATACAGGCTTTGAACAAATAGTTCAGAAAAATGGTTTTTCATATAAATATAAAAATGCATATACCATGACTACTGTCAATCCTATTAAATTTACTCTTTTGAATATATAACTATTAATACATTATAACTTAAATGGGTTTAATAAGGGTACTGACCANTTTTACTGATAAGGAAATAGAGCATTTAAGCAGAAGAAATAAATACAGGCTTTGAACAAATAGTTCAGAAAAATGGTTTTTCATATAAATATAAAAATGCATATACCATGACTACTGTCAATCCTATTAAATTTACTCTTTTGAATATATAACTATTAATACATTATAACTTAAATGGGTTTAATAAGGGTACTGACCAGACATCGCAAAACTTAGGGACTAGAGCCTGACATGTTAAAGCTAGGTTAGGAATTTAACAAAGAAGGAGCCAAAATCCAGAAAAGAAATAGATGGTACAAATAGTCATTGTTCTCAAGAATTACAAAGGAGTTATAGTTGGGGAAACCAAATATGTATAATAGAACCATAGTCTAGCTGGTAATGAGAGGCTGATCTAAGGGGGCAACAAACAGATCCAACTGGAATGGAAAGTCCTGGGATTACTGGGTGTGGAGCTGGAGTGTGAACCATATGCCCTTATGGGTCAGCTGGTATTCAGGTACGGAGGGTGGGCCTTTCTTAAAGGTGTGTGTTCTAGTCTTGTTAGTCTTACATGTGTGGTTATGAAACAGTAGGAATAGTGATGCAGTTGCTGATGTCTTATTGATTTGGAATATTATTCAAACCAAATATTTAGCAATCAGTTTCTATAATTAACATTTATAAGTTATTATAGAAATGAGAAAGATTATTAAATATCTATGAAATTCCAAATAAGATTACTTTTAGGTTATTTTGAAGAGGTTGAAGCTTAAATCCTTCAACCTGATCAGTAAGGAAAGTATTTCATAAAAGCTTTAGGCTTAGCACTTTGACATGACAGACGCCAAAAATTATTTGTTAATTGAGCATGAATTATTTCTAATTTGTTGAAATTTGAAATGAGTCCTTTAATATTAATAGTCTTATCCTAGCCCTTTTAGGAAGTAAAAACCAATACTGCAATTAAATATGATTTTTTTTTGTTTTCCTTTTTACCTTTGTGATTATATAATTCCAGCAAAGCTGTTTGCAGGATTTTGAATTTTTATTTTAATTATATATAGAGAGAGTCTTTTTTGACTGAAAACTGTACTTAATTGTCCCCCCTTTTGTTTTCACAGAGGATGTTTCTGCCTAATGTTAGTTTTGATCTCTAATACAAACATTGTTCTGGAAAATGTTCTGAGATATTTTTGTGTCTCATGAGGTTAAGGGAAGGAAATCTATTAGAGGATGCTGGTTGATGCAGGAAAAGTAAGACAGCACCTCAAAGATAAGTTCCCAAAACGCATACCTCCACTGACTCAATGTGAATTTGATTCATAAAATCAAACTCTAAACTGTTGGTAAGAAAAGAAGCTAAAGAGCAGGCAAAGGAACAGAATTATGCCAGGGACTCAAGGGAAATTTCAAGAATAAAAAATAATATATAGGAGCCTAAATAAAAAGTCAAAAGCTGTACTTTTTTGCATTTTGTCATCAATGTGTGCCTTGAATTAAATATTTGAAATAGCATTTTATTCAGAGACAAGAATATAAATTAAAAAGTGAAATTAAAATGTCTGCAACTAATACCAATGTAGAAAACTCATTTCTTCTCCTCTTCTCATCCCTACTTTACAGTAGAAGGTTGATCTTCACTATTTATTGGTTCAAGGAGAGAAATCACATATCACCCCCAAAAGCTGACCTGACCAGGTGAGGGAACAGTTCTCCTAGGAATCATACAGCATTTATAAGTCTCTTGATAATGGCATCAGTGGTGTCTTGGTTTGCTTCTTTCAGCTCTTGTTTTTCTATGCCCTCGAAACTAGTGCAAGCAGAGAGGGATTTTTTTTGTTGTTGTGTTTTTTTTTTTCTCCCTAGTTCCAGTGTAGCCCTGGAATGGCTGCTATAGAAGGAAGAGATTGGGGGACACAGTGATGTTGATTCAGTTTAAGTCTGATCATCAAGGCTGGATTTATGAGAGGAATTGGGGAGATAGATTTCTCTTCTGTATCCAGAACAATATGTTTTTGTACTCTTAGATGCTGCCCGGGAAATGTAATGGTAAACTGTGTGTTTATTTGTATGTGACTAGGTACGACCCACTCCAGTACTCTTGCCTGGAGAATCCCATGGACAGAGGAGCCTGGTGGGCTACAGTCCGTGGGGTCACAAAGAGTCGGACACGACTGAGTGACTTCACTTAACTTAACTTAGGTATTTTCCAGTATCCTGAGAGATCTTGCTGAAACACACACACACACTCAGAGGAGCAGCAAAAAGAACAACTGAGCTGTAATAAAGCTCAGCTTAATCTTCAAACTCGAGCAATGGCATCATCATCAGTTTAGAAAGAACTCTTCACAGTCACACTGCGAGAAACCTCACCCAGGCCAGAGGTCTTCATCATGGCAGCCCTGAAGATAATCAGGAAAAGCCTCTTAGAAATTTGGCTGCTTAGTCTCAAGTGTCAGCAGTGAGAGTGATGTTAATCAATAGTTATCTGTCCCCTCTTTGCTTCACCTACACCTGCCACAACGCCCACGTATACACCCACATGTATTCATGAATAGAAACTATTTCTCTACAATCCTTAACACCTTCTGTATTGAGGTGAGTGGTCCCATCTTTGTCTTCCTTCCGCTCTTTCCTCAAACCAGAGTGTCAAGATATGAGCATTTACACACAGAAACACATGGCAGTTTCCTAAATATTAATTTGGCTAACAGTCCAGCAAATTCCAGTACTCTGAGGATTAACTAGTCACTTTATTTCTTTTGGAGAGCTCTGCTATAACTGAAGCCCAACATTTTGTTTATCTTCCAGGGAACATGCTCAAATGCACTCATCATGACAAAGTACCTGCTGTGGAAATACTTCTTAAAATTGTGAGACATGAAGGCGTTTTTGGAGGAAGAAGGGTCATTATCTAATTTTTAAGATTTTTGATACTTTGTAAGAATGAGTGTGAACAACTTAGTAATAGCTTCAGTGTTTCCAGCCAATCTTTAATGTATAAAGTTAAGCGGATGCATCTTTATGTTAAATAAAGTATTTGAAGCCTATAAATATAAACCAGTTTCATTTAATTGTTTTGACCACCTCCTCCTGCAGTAACACTTTCTGAAGCACTGCTGACAAACAGGAAAAAGAAAAATTTGCATTTCAGAGCCCTTTATTTCCCCAATCATGCACTGGTGTGGATTCTAATGAATAAGGCGAAAACTCAGTGGCAGGAAGCCAAAAAGAGAATAAAGCAAAGCAAAGATGGAGATAACAAACTATGCCACAAACTATCCTATTAATCCTAGAATGACTGGGAATTGATTATTGGTGAGCTCATTTTTTGTTTGTTTCGGCTCTTGACTAAAGAAGGCTGGCTTTGCAGAGCATCATAAAGCATGACGAACAGAGGCTTTCTCAAAGGTTCCAGTCCCTTTTTTTCACTAAATGGATGTTAACACTAGGACTATACAAGTCATATATCATTAAGAAAAGAAATTAAGATTTTAGTGTCTTCTCTAAATATATTTTCATAAAGGTAAATTTGAAATAAAGAACACAGGGACTTTATCACTTGTCTCAATAGCTAGATTTTTGGTATTTGTATTTAAACAAATAACTCTAATATGATATAAGTGCTATATTCAAAATATATGCTATGGAATACAATATATTACATCAATAACAATTAAGATATATATTCTTAGCCTTTTTTGACCCACATTTTATTCAGTTATCAGCATTCAACAAATATTTGTTGAACATGTATGCCAAATGTTTCCATTTAACAATGCCTGTTATCTCCAATTCTCTTTTAAAACAAAGATTATTAAATGAATGGGGATTGCTGGAGAGAGCTGATGATTTATTTGCCTTGGGAATATGAGAGGGAGAAAGAATTTAGAGACCTGGCTGGACCAGAGGTATGCTGGTAAATGTTTAAAAACTGGCTCTCCAGGGTTTGAAAAAAAAAAAAAAAAAGGCCCCATTTGTTTGTTAATTAATGTGGTGGAAAATAACACCTGGCTTCCCAGTAGTAAAGAACCTGCCTGACAATGCAGGAGAGACATGGGTCTGATCCCTGGATTGGGAAGATCACCTGGAGAAGGGATCTCCTGGAGAAGGGAACTCACTCCAGTATTCTTGCCTTGATAATCCATGGACAGAGGAGCCTGGCAGACTACAGTCCATGGGGTCACAAAGAGTCGGACACAACTGAAGCAACTTAGCAGGCACATAAAGAACACCACCATGTTTGATTTCAGTCTACCAACCTGACATCATTGAATGTGGAGTTGGGAAAAGACAAACTTTCCATTTTCCTGATCTGTGATGACCTCACTTTAGTACATCATTGTTAACACTCAACAAAGACCTTCTGGGGTCACCCTGAGAGCCTATCTGTGACTATATAACAGGCAAAACTGGAAGGTTAAATAGCTTTGCAGAGTGACTCATAAATGCCCATAGATATATTTATATATGCCTGCATTGTCTTTATATCTTTTCTTTTAGCGCATCTAATCTCACATGCCCTCTGGTAAACTGAGCAACTGACCTCTGCTACCACAAAGAGAAAAACAGCATCTGCTATGGGAAGCTGGCAGTAACTTTAAGCTCCTTTTACAATATGTTTCACCATTTTGTCACACAATATTAAAAATATGTGTCCCTGAGGATGAGATTTAATAAAATCAGTAATGTTTCTGCTTCATCAAGGAAATTCTTAAATAATATTTGCAGTTTCCAATGAGAATATGTTAAGATAAAGAATTCATTGAATCTATAGATTGCTTTGGGTAATATACTCATTTTCACTATAATGATTCTTCCAATCCACGAACATGGTATATTTCTCCATCTATTAGTATCCTCTTTGATTTCTTTCATGGGGGCGGGGGGTTCATGTTTGGGAGTTCAAATTAAAAAAAAAAAAGAATTCAGTGACTCTAAGTCAATTAGAGCTTAATTTCCAGAAGTTTACCCACTATTGCTTTTGTACCATCATCACAAATATCAAGCCAATTTAAAGGGTCAATAACATCTTAGTTTTGTTATGAAAATAATTTTTACCTTGCAGGCCTCAAAAAAGCATCTCTGAGCCTCCTGGGGTTCCATGGACAACAGTTTGAGAGCTACCACTCTAACCTAGAGTCATGAATGTCTCTTGGATCGTTTATCACAGTAAGCTCCACATGTCCATTCTGGCTACCTCCATTCAGCAACAAACAGTCAAAGTGGACTTGTAAGAAAGCAAACCTAATCATGTCACTTCCTACTCAAAACCCCCGTATGACTTCCCGTTACTCTTAGAATTGAATGAAAACCCTTTTTATGACTGACAGAGCCCTCTGTTATTTTGTCCTTGCCTACCTCTGCAGCCTCATCTTCCTGTGTCCTCCTCTTCAATCTGTTTACAGCAGCCACGCTAGCTTCTTTCTGTTCTTCAGCCACAGTAGATTCATTCTTGCTACCGGTCTTTGCATGTGCTCTTCTTTGTAATGTTTTCTCCATATTCCACTGACCTGATTAACTGGACTCATTTTGTAGCTATGGACTTAAATCTCCCTCTAAGAGGATTTCCTTATCAGTCTCCTGTTAGATTAGATGCCCTCTCATGTGTTCTCACCTTCTTGTTATTATATAATTACAGTTGAACTTGTTTTTGAGATCTGTCTTCTCTGAGAGACCATAACTGTTCTCATGGAAGAGACTATGCCTGTCATGAGCTCCATAACAGATTAGGGGCTTTGAATGTTGTCTGACTTGATTGAAGATTGTCACCTAGTATGAAAAAGAAGGACCTGGAAGATGATCTGCATGTGTCAGTCTGCACCTTTGACAGTGTGTAACACTGACTCTTTGGACCTTAAGTGAGGGAGCAACAACCTTGAGAAGACTTTTATTATTTTTAAAAAGTGCTAACTGGAGGTGCAAAGAACATGTGCCCCATTCCTCCCCAGGAATTAAATTGGAGCCAGATGAGCAGGGTTGTATTCACAACTGAAACTCCACTAGTGAATATTTTGTTATAGGGATAATTTTGTCATACCTAAATTTCTCTCTTTCTTTAAAGATGTTTCCAAGGAGATTTCTAATTTCTTCATTCAAAGAGACTTCAAGCAACCTATAGACACATTCCAGCAAAGATCTGAGCGCTGGCAATAAGCACAGTTCAAATGTGGACTTCCACTACACACTACCCAGTCAGTTTATTATCTCATCCATTCCTCCATGTTAGTAAAAATATTGAAATATGTACTAGCTCTGAATCAAGTGTATAACTTACTGACTTTCTGGAAAAAATATCATCCTCCCAAGCTCAACACCACAGTACCACTAGAAAATATTAAATATCTCCTTCTATTAAAGAATATATGTATCAGAAATTAATTCCAGGAGGCTCAAGATTCTTTGCGGTATCCTCAGTGTGGCTTCACATGTCTTATGCCAGGTGTATGACCAACAGGTGACTAAAACAGCAGCCTAAGAAGGTAAAGTAAAAGTTATAATTTTTAATTATTTTTTCTTGGTTAAAAATAAGGCACCAAAATAAGACTTGCCAAAATACTCTTGCATATATTCTCCATTAATTATACTCAAACTGAAACTGATGCATGTTGCACAGTGCAATATATGGACAATTCATATTGTCAGAATTGCTTGGTGATGAAAAGTGAAAGTTTTGGTTAAACGGCTAAATATTTTATTTAAAATATCTCAGCTGCATTTAGAAGCATATGAGACATAGTTTCCTTGTTCTATTTCCTGCAATATTCCTCCCAAAGCTAGAGTTTGTTTTAAAAAGATAAAGGTTAAACACTGCAGTGAATTATGTCCCCACTCATGTGCAAACCCCTTTTTCTTTTTGCTTGTCTTTGTGAATATTTTAAATCTAATATTTATTACATCTTGTTTGAAAAAGAGACAGGTTAAAATGCAGCTTGAAAAAGAAAAGATGGTAACCGTTAAGAGATCTAATTACAATGAACCTACCATAACTAGGTCAGCGAGAGGTTAGGAATGAATTTGTTTGTAATGGAAATAGGAACTTTTCTGGAACATTTAAACCGCTGATATTGTGTCATTGCCTTGGATGTAATTAGTCATTTTGTTAGACTCAGTTTGAGAAAGGAATCCTAGGTTGAAAAGTTCAAAGTACAAGGGTAGTACCTAGAGAAGAGCTGATGGTTGTACTGGTTGTATCTGATGGTTGTATCTGTTGTTTCTAATGGCTTTTTCTGTTTGTACTATTTGATTTTAGGTTGTTCACCCAACTAACAGGTCACATAATACTCCATAGTTCTATTATATCTCCTTCGAGGACATTTTTGCTCACAAAAGCTGTAAGACTAAATAACTATGGTGTATTATATACAAATTTCTTGATCTCAGAAAAGCTGATGGCAAAATTTATATGTTATCCTGCTTCTTTCCTTTCATTTCTTTCTTGCTTCTGTTAGGTAAACTTTTCCCATGGTTAGTGCCTTCTCCAGAGCTAGAGCAAGAGGGAGACAAGACTTCAGATTCATGCCAGTTAAGTCATTAGATGAACACTGAGAAGATAAGAGTTGGACACGACTTAGCAACTGAACAACACAATAATTGACTAAGATTATACATTCTTTCTCTAGAATAGCAATGTCTGGTAGAACCTTCTGTGATGATGGAAATGTCTGTACTGTGATGATGGAAATATCTGTATTGTTAGATGCAGTTACCACTGGTGCAACTAATTTAAATTTAAATAGCTACATGTAGCAAATAGCCACTGTATTAGTCAGCACAGATCTCAAATATGCCTTTCTAGTTATCATGCTCAGCTATATAATATCATTTTGTTAATTCCAAAATTACCAATTTAGGAACCATGATTTTTTTACTTGAATTGAACTAACCTATCACTGATTTTATGAGCTATAGAGAAAATGGCTGATAATCTGATTAACAGTGTAAAAAATATTATAGATCAAAAGTTTCACTTTTATAGGGACACAGTGAATTAATATAGATAATAAATTTGTTAGATGATGAATCACTTTTATTATTCATTGATATGAAGTAGGTCTAAATGGACCTTCACTTGGAAACACTCTTGTGATGGTTAATTTTATGTGTCAACTTGACTGGGCTAAGGGAATGCCAGGCAAAACTTATTTGGTTGTGTGTCTGTGTGGGTATTTCCAGAAGAAGTTACATTTGAATTAGTAGACTAAGAAGAAATCCACCCTCACCAGTGCAGGTGGGAATCTTCCAATCAGTTGAGGGCCAGAATGGCCCTCTTCTGGAGCTAGGACATCCATTTCTCCTACCCTTGCAGGTCAGAGCTCCTGGTTCTTAGACCTTATGACTCTGGTACTTAACACCATCACCTCCCCTGGTTCTCAGACCTTTCAGGTCAAACAATTATACAACCAGCTTTCCTGTCTCTCCATAACTCCACGAACTGGTTCCTACAATAAATCTCCTCTTATACGTCTGTATGTATTCTGTTGACCTTGTTTTTCTGGAGAACCCTGATTAATATAACTCTTTAATTGTTAGTTATTCCTTTATTTGAACTCTACCAGACACTGGACTAGTGCTGGAGATTTTTTAAATGATTTGCCTTCAAGAAGCTTTCTGTCCTAGAAATTAAATATGTATCTTTGACATTATAGTTTAATATTACTATAAATATTAACATATTTACCACTTTGAAGATATTTAAGAACATTAAATCACCTAAGGCCCTCCAAAAAAGTTCATTTTTAAAGATGTATTTTTATCTAATGTATTTCATATGTTTCACATAAATAATTCTGAGCTTTCTCCAGATTAGGACAAAGTAATGGTTTTTATATTTTATTTAATTGTATTTACACTGATTATTATTTATCTGAGTCATGGTTTCTTTAGTATAATGTGTTAGCATATAGTATAGTTTATGTGTGTGTATAATATATATATATCTCAACATTTAAGGTTTTGGCTATATTTTTAGGTAATAATAAATTGAAAACTTTATAATATTTAAACTATGACTCAGTTTTATACATAGTATATAGCATTAATGTATTTGTATAAGTACTACATTTCTCATAATAAGTACTATAAGTTTAGCTATACTTACATAATAACCGTAAGTATATATATTAATATAAAAATGAGTACTAATAATTTCTTCTTTTAATTTCTTGCATTATTATTTTAACACCTAATATGTGCTATCATTAGTAAAAATGGTGAATCAGTTTGCACTTAATGAAAGGGGCTTAATATGTTAGCTTTTCCAGGAATATTGAGTATGGGTTATGAAGCCAGACTGCCAAATTGTTCAGTTCCTTGCTCTCTCAACATACTAAATATAACCTTGAACAAGTCACTAAATTTACCTGTGCTTCAACTTCCTCACTGAAAAAGTAGAAAATAATATCTGCTTCTTCATAGAGTCATTGTGAGAATTACCTTAAAATATTCATTTTAAAAAACTGCTTTACATAATCCCTGACACATGATAGTGTTCAATAAAATTTTATTTTTATTATAATTTCTTTCTTACTACTACTACTATTCGGAATGTTGCAGGACATAGAGACTCTGTATCATATACTTAGAGGAGATATTTGAGGAAGGGGAGCCTGTCACTGCTCATATATTATCTTAGTATACCAGGTACTAAGCCAGAGTTTAAATACTGGAAGATTTTTACCCTTGGTATCTAAATTTGTACACAAAAAACTTCAAGTATTTTTATTTCCTTATAGTATGTTAATTTACTTATATTTTTCCTCTCAGTCCAAGGTTAGAAAGTCCACACCATTTTGTAACTTTGTACTTTACTTTAAAGAATAAATATTTAACATGGAGTCATTGCAGAAGATGTCCCCTATGTTGGAAACAACTTTACTTTTCTCTGAAGGACATGTGTATATGAAATTTGAAAATAGAGGCTTTACACTGTATGCCTCTAGAGACAAGGAATGGATATATTAAAAGTGGGAAAAAATTCTAAGGAAACTTTTAAAAATATATACTGCACTAGTAAGGATATAATATTTGAGAAAGGCTATGATTCAAAAGCATGATCAGAAATTTTCAAATAGAGCATTGAATTAGATCTCTAAATACCACCATGCACTCAGTAAATAGATTTAGCTGGCAGTGCAAATCAAATTGGGAAAACTGAACATCTCAGTAATGCTGCCAGTTTCTCAAGCCTCAAAGGTTTACATCTTTGAATTCTTGCCTAAGTCAGTGTTATAGTATATGGAATGTTCCATGAGTTTGATTTAAGCCCTGCATTTAAAGATATGTAATTGTAATTCCACTCCTCAACTATAAACTTATAGGAGATTTGAAGGAAACAACTGGCTACAAACGGGAGAGTTAAATAGGAAAATGTGGGCAGTAAATGTGTTTTGAACCCCTATTTTTCTCTTAGGATTAGATTTGAGGCCATTAGCTGCTATAACAAATAAACACACAAATGTGCAATAGCTCAACTACAGTAAACATTTACTTCCCACTCAAGTTCAAAAATGGAAGTTCTTAGTTCATGGATGATCTGAGCAGAATTCAGAGACCCAGGCTTCTCCAGTTTCAGTTCAGTTCAGTTCAGTCGCTCAGTCNAAAGATCTGAGCGCTGGCAATAAGCACAGTTCAAATGTGGACTTCCACTACACACTACCCAGTCAGTTTATTATCTCATCCATTCCTCCATGTTAGTAAAAATATTGAAATATGTACTAGCTCTGAATCAAGTGTATAACTTACTGACTTTCTGGAAAAAATATCATCCTCCCAAGCTCAACACCACAGTACCACTAGAAAATATTAAATATCTCCTTCTATTAAAGAATATATGTATCAGAAATTAATTCCAGGAGGCTCAAGATTCTTTGCGGTATCCTCAGTGTGGCTTCACATGTCTTATGCCAGGTGTATGACCAACAGGTGACTAAAACAGCAGCCTAAGAAGGTAAAGTAAAAGTTATAATTTTTAATTATTTTTTCTTGGTTAAAAATAAGGCACCAAAATAAGACTTGCCAAAATACTCTTGCATATATTCTCCATTAATTATACTCAAACTGAAACTGATGCATGTTGCACAGTGCAATATATGGACAATTCATATTGTCAGAATTGCTTGGTGATGAAAAGTGAAAGTTTTGGTTAAACGGCTAAATATTTTATTTAAAATATCTCAGCTGCATTTAGAAGCATATGAGACATAGTTTCCTTGTTCTATTTCCTGCAATATTCCTCCCAAAGCTAGAGTTTGTTTTAAAAAGATAAAGGTTAAACACTGCAGTGAATTATGTCCCCACTCATGTGCAAACCCCTTTTTCTTTTTGCTTGTCTTTGTGAATATTTTAAATCTAATATTTATTACATCTTGTTTGAAAAAGAGACAGGTTAAAATGCAGCTTGAAAAAGAAAAGATGGTAACCGTTAAGAGATCTAATTACAATGAACCTACCATAACTAGGTCAGCGAGAGGTTAGGAATGAATTTGTTTGTAATGGAAATAGGAACTTTTCTGGAACATTTAAACCGCTGATATTGTGTCATTGCCTTGGATGTAATTAGTCATTTTGTTAGACTCAGTTTGAGAAAGGAATCCTAGGTTGAAAAGTTCAAAGTACAAGGGTAGTACCTAGAGAAGAGCTGATGGTTGTACTGGTTGTATCTGATGGTTGTATCTGTTGTTTCTAATGGCTTTTTCTGTTTGTACTATTTGATTTTAGGTTGTTCACCCAACTAACAGGTCACATAATACTCCATAGTTCTATTATATCTCCTTCGAGGACATTTTTGCTCACAAAAGCTGTAAGACTAAATAACTATGGTGTATTATATACAAATTTCTTGATCTCAGAAAAGCTGATGGCAAAATTTATATGTTATCCTGCTTCTTTCCTTTCATTTCTTTCTTGCTTCTGTTAGGTAAACTTTTCCCATGGTTAGTGCCTTCTCCAGAGCTAGAGCAAGAGGGAGACAAGACTTCAGATTCATGCCAGTTAAGTCATTAGATGAACACTGAGAAGATAAGAGTTGGACACGACTTAGCAACTGAACAACACAATAATTGACTAAGATTATACATTCTTTCTCTAGAATAGCAATGTCTGGTAGAACCTTCTGTGATGATGGAAATGTCTGTACTGTGATGATGGAAATATCTGTATTGTTAGATGCAGTTACCACTGGTGCAACTAATTTAAATTTAAATAGCTACATGTAGCAAATAGCCACTGTATTAGTCAGCACAGATCTCAAATATGCCTTTCTAGTTATCATGCTCAGCTATATAATATCATTTTGTTAATTCCAAAATTACCAATTTAGGAACCATGATTTTTTTACTTGAATTGAACTAACCTATCACTGATTTTATGAGCTATAGAGAAAATGGCTGATAATCTGATTAACAGTGTAAAAAATATTATAGATCAAAAGTTTCACTTTTATAGGGACACAGTGAATTAATATAGATAATAAATTTGTTAGATGATGAATCACTTTTATTATTCATTGATATGAAGTAGGTCTAAATGGACCTTCACTTGGAAACACTCTTGTGATGGTTAATTTTATGTGTCAACTTGACTGGGCTAAGGGAATGCCAGGCAAAACTTATTTGGTTGTGTGTCTGTGTGGGTATTTCCAGAAGAAGTTACATTTGAATTAGTAGACTAAGAAGAAATCCACCCTCACCAGTGCAGGTGGGAATCTTCCAATCAGTTGAGGGCCAGAATGGCCCTCTTCTGGAGCTGGGACATCCATTTCTCCTACCCTTGCAGGTCAGAGCTCCTGGTTCTTAGACCTTATGACTCTGGTACTTAACACCATCACCTCCCCTGGTTCTCAGACCTTTCAGCTCAAACAATTATACAACCAGCTTTCCTGTCTCTCCATAACTCCACGAACTGGTTCCTACAATAAATCTCCTCTTATACGTCTGTATGTATTCTGTTGACCTTGTTTTTCTGGAGAACCCTGATTAATATAACTCTTTAATTGTTAGTTATTCCTTTATTTGAACTCTACCAGACACTGGACTAGTGCTGGAGATTTTTTAAATGATTTGCCTTCAAGAAGCTTTCTGTCCTAGAAATTAAATATGTATCTTTGACATTATAGTTTAATATTACTATAAACATTAACATATTTACCACTTTGAAGATATTTAAGAACATTAAATCACCTAAGGCCCTCCAAAAAAGTTCATTTTTAAAGATGTATTTTTATCTAATGTATTTCATATGTTTCACATAAATAATTCTGAGCTTTCCCCAGATTAGTACAAAGTAATGGTTTTTATATTTTATTTAATTGTATTTACACTGATTATTATTTATCTGAGTCATGGTTTCTTTAGTATAATGTGTTAGCATATAGTATAGTTTATGTGTGTGTATAATATATATATATCTCAACATTTAAGGTTTTGGCTATATTTTTAGGTAATAATAAATTGAAAACTTTATAATATTTAAACTATGACTCAGTTTTATACATAGTATATAGCATTAATGTATTTGTATAAGTACTACATTTCTCATAATAAGTACTATAAGTTTAGCTATACTTACATAATAACCGTAAGTATATATATTAATATAAAAATGAGTACTAATAATTTCTTCTTTTAATTTCTTGCATTATTATTTTAACACCTAATATGTGCTATCATTAGTAAAAATGGTGAATCAGTTTGCACTTAATGAAAGGGGCTTAATATGTTAGCTTTTCCAGGAATATTGAGTATGGGTTATGGAGCCAGACTGCCAAATTGTTCAGTTCCTTGCTCTCTCAACATACTAAATATAACCTTGAACAAGTCACTAAATTTACCTGTGCTTCAACTTCCTCACTGAAAAAGTAGAAAATAATATCTGCTTCTTCATAGAGTCATTGTGAGAATTACCTTAAAATATTCATTTTAAAAAACTGCTTTACATAATCCCTGACACATGATAGTGTTCAATAAAATTTTATTTTTATTATAATTTCTTTCTTACTACTACTACTATTCGGAATGTTGCAGGACATAGAGACTCTGTATCATATACTTAGAGGAGATATTTGAGGAAGGGGAGCCTGTCACTGCTCATATATTATCTTAGTATACCAGGTACTAAGCCAGAGTTTAAATACTGGAAGATTTTTACCCTTGGTATCTAAATTTGTACACAAAAAACTTCAAGTATTTTTATTTCCTTATAGTATGTTAATTTACTTATATTTTTCCTCTCAGTCCAAGGTTAGAAAGTCCACACCATTTTGTAACTTTGTACTTTACTTTAAAGAATAAATATTTAACATGGAGTCATTGCAGAAGATGTCCCCTATGTTGGAAACAACTTTACTTTTCTCTGAAGGACATGTGTATATGAAATTTGAAAATAGAGGCTTTACACTGTATGCCTCTAGAGACAAGGAATGGATATATTAAAAGTGGGAAAAAATTCTAAGGAAACTTTTAAAAATATATACTGCACTAGTAAGGATATAATATTTGAGAAAGGCTATGATTCAAAAGCATGATCAGAAATTTTCAAATAGAGCATTGAATTAGATCTCTAAATACCACCATGCACTCAGTAAATAGATTTAGCTGGCAGTGCAAATCAAATTGGGAAAACTGAACATCTCAGTAATGCTGCCAGTTTCTCAAGCCTCAAAGGTTTACATCTTTGAATTCTTGCCTAAGTCAGTGTTATAGTATATGGAATGTTCCATGAGTTTGATTTAAGCCCTGCATTTAAAGATATGTAATTGTAATTCCACTCCTCAACTATAAACTTATAGGAGATTTGAAGGAAACAACTGGCTACAAACGGGAGAGTTAAATAGGAAAATGTGGGCAGTAAATGTGTTTTGAACCCCTATTTTTCTCTTAGGATTAGATTTGAGGCCATTAGCTGCTATAACAAATAAACACACAAATGTGCAATAGCTCAACTACAGTAAACATTTACTTCCCACTCAAGTTCAAAAATGGAAGTTCTTAGTTCATGGATGATCTGAGCAGAATTCAGAGACCCAGGCTTCTCCAGTTTCAGTTCAGTTCAGTTCAGTCGCTCAGTCATGTCTAACTCTGCAACACCAGGAATCGCAGCACACCAGGCCTCCCTGTCCTTCACCAACCCCCGGAGTTCACTCAAACTCATGTCCATTGAGTCAGTGATGCCATCCAGTCATCTCTCCAGTTTAGGATCTGTTATTTTCAGCATGTTGTTTCCAGTATGGCAGACTAGGCCTCAGCCAATCAAAAGGGAAGGGAATAAATATCATCAAGTGGAAAGGTTTCCTAGATAAGACCTGAAATAGAACAGGTCACTTATAGTCATATTCCACTGGCTGGAACTCAGTTACATGGCCACATCTCACTTCAAAGGGAGCGGGAAAGAGTCCAGGGTACGCCCATGATGACAGGCCACAGCCACACTCCTTTGTATAGACTGGTCTCCGAGGACTGCAGTTTCCTCTCCTCAGTCTCTAGTGCCCTCCCAGCTGCCTCCATCCCTCTTCAACTGCTGGAAGAAAGCAGTCTATTTAACTCACAGTTGTGTGTCAGCTCTGGATGTGAATCTTTTTTCTTTTTTTTTAATTTTTATTTTTACTTTATTTTACTTTACAGTACTGTATTGGTTTTGGCATATATTGACATGAATCCGTCATGGGTGCACATGAACTCCCAAACATGAACCCCCCCTCCCACCCCACATCATCCCTCTGGATCATCCCCATACACCATAATTGAATACAGCATACATACATAAACATATGTTTGGAGAGAAACCAGTACACTCATCAATAAAATGTGCATGAAGATATTTTTTAAATGTTGTTGAATGGGAACTGAAATGCTTCAAGGATATCAGAAACAGTTGGCAAGCCTGTTTGAATTGATGAAGCTTTTTGTGGGAAAGTATATGTGAAGATGGAATAGTCATACTGGCAGAGGTTTAAAAACTACCTTATCATTTTGAGTATTACTTTGACAGTTTTTAGTATGGCTCAAAGATAGTGCTGGAAATTTCAATTCTTTGTTAATATTTTGTACATTGTCAGCAATTAACTTCTTTTTCTTTAATTGGTCTTAAAGATTTGCTCATTGTTTTAAAATTTTTTACTGAGGTATAAAATATTGCAGTAAAGCACACAAATCTCAAATTTTCAGCTCCATGAACTTTTGCTCTGACACACTACACATATACACATACACTAGGATAACCGCCACTCAGATCAAGATAGAGAACATTTCCAATACCTCGAAAGGTTCCCTCATGACCTTGTCATTCATAGCAAGTTCCCAGAGGGAACCGCTTCTCTCACTTTATCACTGTACATTTTGTTTGCCCATTATTGAAACTTCGACAAATGGAATCTACTCTTTTGTGTCTTTTTGTTTTCTTTTTTTTTTTTTGTATTTATTTATTTTTTTACACGAACTCCCAAACATGAACCCCCCTCCCACCTCTGTGACACAAATGCATGTTGTTTTGAGTATAGCAGTAGTTCATTGTTTTTTATTGCAGGGTAGTATTCGACTGAATGAATATACCATAGTTTGTTTATTCATTTTACTGTCTGTGGGTATTTGAGTTTGTGGTTTGATGCTATTATGAACAAAGCTGCTAAGAACATTTGCATACCTGACTTTCACCCTCAGTTTCTTGGGAATCTAAATGTACAGTTGCTAAGTCATAGGGTCAGCCTTATGTCTAGCTATAGTAGATACTGACAAACATTTTTCCAAAGTGGTTGTACCAATTTGCATTCCTGGAAGCAGTTTTTGAGAGTTCCAGTTGTTCCATATCTTGGCCAATACTGGGTGTTGTCAGTTTCTTTCATTTTTTGATAGGTGTTTAGCTGGATCTCATTGAGGTTTTAATTTGCATTTCTCAGAGGAGTAAAAATGTTGAGAATTTTTACATACACTTATTGTCCATTTGGTTATCCCCCCTTTCTGAACAAATAATTCACATCTGTTACCTGTTTTCTGACTTGCTGCATTCTTAATGTTTTTTAAATTGCATTTATAATCCAGTGAACTTCCCCCAAAAGTTTAGTGGTCAATTGGAAAACAAATTTGACATACATTTTCTTCATGACATATTTACTACATCAGTTTTTAAAATAAAATATTTGTGTGTATATGTGTGAGGTAACATGAAAGAGTATGTGTATCGCAAGAAAGTGATTGATCAAAGAACTTGCATTATCAGTTACAATCATTTGTTCTTTTAAACTAAAAGCCTGTTCTACCATTATAAAAATGAGCCATATGCAGTGACAAAGTTAAATGCTGGTGAGGATGTGAAACATCACGAACTCTCATAAATTCTGGTGGGATGACAAAATGGTATGGCTATTTTGGAAGACAGTTTGGGAGATTCTTACAAAACTAAATATACTCTTACCATCACAATGGTATTTATCCAGAGGAACTGAAAACTTAACCTTCACACCAAAACCTGCACATGGATATTTATAGCAGCTTTATTCATAATTGCCAAAACTCAGAAGCAACCAAGATCTTCCTTAGTAGGTGAATGGATAAATAAACTGGGTCCATCCAGACCACAGTCCATGGAGTCTTACTCAGCACTAAAAATAAATGAGCTATCAAACCATGAGAAAACAAGGAAAAATCTTAAATCCATATTATTAAGTGAAAGAAGCAAATAAAAAAAGGGCTTCATACTATATGATTCCAACTATTTGACATTCTGGAAAAAAAAAAAAAAACTATGGAGACAATAAACATTAGAAGTTGCCAGGAGTAGGGAGATGGTATGGGAGAGATGAATATAGAACAGTGGGTTTTTAGCACAGTCAAAATTTTCTGTATGATATATAATGATGGACATACATATCATTGTACTTTTATCCAAAGTCATAGGCTATATAACACCGAGAATGAATCCTAAGATAAACTATGGACTGTGTGTGATTATGATGTGTCATTGTTGGTTCAACCTTGTTTTAAAATAGTGTACCATTCCAGTTAGCAGTCAGTGATGTTGATAGTAGGGGAGCCTGTGCACGTGTGGGGACAGCAGCTATGTATGAACTAGCTATACTTTCCTTCCAGTTTCACTGTAAACATAAAACTTGAACTAAAAATAGTCTGAAAAGATGAACCAAATTCTTCCAGACCTTCCTGCCTTGCATTTTGCTTCTAGAGCCTGATATCAAGACATAGAACCTTAATTTGATAGTCATTATTCACATCAGAACAACTAACAGAAGCTCTGCTAATATGACTGTTAAT
Organism: Oreotragus oreotragus; assembly: GCA_006410675.1. NCBI lineage: Eukaryota > Metazoa > Chordata > Mammalia > Artiodactyla > Bovidae > Oreotragus > Oreotragus oreotragus. Next base: position 83,271 of record SJYX01002390.1, read on the forward strand.
TACATTCTTGCCTCATCAAATTTATAGAAGGTGTGGTTGTTCAGTCGTTCAGTCATGTCTGACACTTTGCAACCCCATGGACTGCAGCACGCCAGGCTTCCCTGTCCTTCACCATCTCCCGGAGCTTGCTCAAATTCATGTCCATCGAGTTGGTGATGCCGCCCAACCATCTCACCCTCTGTTGTCCCCTTCTCCTACCTTCAGTCTTTCCCAGCATCGGGGTCTTTTCTAATGAGTCTGCACATTGTGTCAGGTGGCCAAAGTATTGGGACTTCAGCACCAGTCCTTCCAATGAATATTCAGGATAGAAGGTATAATGATACACAATTTATAAAGTAAACTTTGCAAAAATGACTTTTAGTTACATTTTGAAGTAACAATGGTAGTAACTGAATGAAAAAAAAAAACCACTTTTGATTCTTCAAACCCCGTTTACCTGCATTATTTTCACCAAGACTAGTGACAACCTGTGAGAATGGTGAGGTGGGTATATTCTGTACCATGTAAAATTGAACATTGAGGAAGAAAAAGGTTAAGTGTGTGTATAAAGACATGTTTCTCAATTTCAAAAGTACTGCTATGTATCAATAATGAGCTATTGATCGGCCACCTCAATTTACTTCGCTATGGAAACAATAGAGAATGTTCTTTCTTGTACTCACCCCCTAGCATTCACAGAGCCCAATCAATGGACAATTGATCCAAGTATTTTCTTGAGTTAAATCCATCTCAAAATGAACACAAGATTGACTGTTCTTTGGTGGCTTGTGACATCAGCTGAACAACATGAGTGAATTACAGCTGCATGTCTCCTCTAGGGCTATCTATTATCCAATATGTCTTATTTAATTTTCAGTTTCAGGCAGGCAAATTGACCATGTATACTTGCTTGTGTCAGTAGCTAATTTTAGATCACTAATCTAATTGGAAATGGCATGCCCCTTTAGCTTGTCATGTAAAAATTCACATTTTCTGATTAATGTGATTCATTTATATTAGATTTGACTTGACAGAATGGCAGTGTATAATATAGAAGGAAAGTATGACAGGCTTTTTCTCTCTCCCACTCAGTTACACTCTTTATAAATGATCCAGTCAAGGCATCAGCCTAGTGTCTTCCCTTTAATGAGAGAAATTGTGAAGTTGCACCTATTCTAATGGGACTTTTTTGGTGTTTTCTCACAAGCAGGCCAACCTTTCTCAGAAGGGCAACTGTTTTATTCAGAGTCCTATGTTTACATTGATTTATAGCAAATGGACAAACTGCTATGAGACAAAGGCAGCTATTGCATGACTTCAGAGGGTGTGTGTGTGTGTCTAAATTACTTGGAGGACCTCTGGTGGTTCAGATGGTAAAGTGTCTGTCTACAATGTGAGAGACCTGGGTTCGATCCCTGGGTTGGGAAGATTCCCTGGAGAAGAAAATGGCAACCCACTCCAGTACTTCTTGCCTTGAAAATCCCATGGACAGAGGACCTTGGTGCAGGCTATCCATGGGGCCACAAAGAGTTGGGCACGACTGATCGACTTCACTTTCTTTCTTTCTTTTGGAGAAGGCTGGGCATTCATGTTTTAAATGCAATTTAAAGGAAATGATAGGAATTACTAACAGTGAGAAGTGATGTTGTCAGTCAGTCTGGGAAAAGTAAGAACTGGTAAAAATAAAAGGAAATGTTTTTAAAAAACCTAAAAAAGGAAACAAAACAGGTTAGGATCTCTTGTTAAAGAAGACAGCTTTACTGTAAATGACTTATGTGAGTTTTATATACTCTATGCAATTCCATTTTACAACTTTTTCTTACTATAATAATTAGTAATTCTCAGAGAAATTGAAGGATTTGTTTTACCTATTTTTCTTTCAGTTGCATTGGAAAGAAATAGTCTGCCTGGGTAGCATTGCTCAGATTTAATCTTTAAAATATCTGTATGCCTCATATCTGTCTTGTATTCATAAATGAATTTTTTTAGAAATCTCAGAAACCTTTATTGAAATATAATTTACCAATCAAATTATATATATTCAAGGTATACAACTAGATGATTCAATGTGTGTATATATGATTACTGCAGTCAAGCTAATTAGCACATGAATCACCCCACGTAATTACCATCGAACACTTAAGATCTACCTTCTGTAACTAAGAGTCATTTTTGCAAAGTATACTTTGTAAGTTGTATATAATTACACCTTCTATACATCTGATGAGGCAATAATGAACAGTTAACAGTCATATTTGCAGAGTATCTGTTAGCAAATTTCAAGTCTACAGTACACTATAACTAACTATAGTCACCATGCTCTATATTAGATCCTTACAACTTACACATCTTATAACGTAGAGTTGATACCCACTAACGCGTATCTTGACTAGTTGGACTTTTGTTGGCAAAGTAACATCTCTACTTTTGAATATGCTATCTAGGTTGGTCATAACTTTTCTTCCAAGGAGTAAGTGTCTTTTAATTTCATGGCTGCAATCACCATCTGCAGTGATTTTGGAGCCCCCAAAAATAAAGTCTGACACTGTTTCCACTGTTTCCCCATCTATTTTCCATGAAGTGATGGGATCAGATGCCATGATCTTAGTTTTCTGAATGTTGAGCTTTAAGCCAACTTTTTCACTTTCCTCTTTCACCTTCATTACTCTGGGAGATGGTGATGGACAGGGAGGCCTGGTGTGCTATGATTCATGGGGTCTCAAAGGGTCGGACATGATTGAGTGACTGAACTGAACCAGTATCTTCCCATTTCCACCACCCAGCACTCGGCTACCGCTATTCTACTCTCTGCTTCTGTGAGTTTGACTTTTTTAGATTCCACATATTAGTGAGATCATACATATTGGTTTTTCTGCATTTATTTCACTGAGCATAATGTCCTCCAGGTTCATCCATGTTGTCACAAATGGCAAGATTTCCTTTTTTTCTCAGGGCTGAAAACACTCCATCACATGTATATTCCAGTTTCCTTATCCATCTGCGTAAGTTGTTTCCATACCTTGGCTATTGGGAGTAATGCTGCAGTAAGCATGGGAGTGCAGGTGTATTCAAGGTATTGGGCATACTGATTGCTTTGGTACTATAATTCTACTCAGAAGTAAAGCACTCATTCAGCAGTTAAATTCTTAACTTTTTGAGGAAACTCCATACTGTTTTCCATGAGCTGTACCAGTTTACTTTCCCACCAACAGTATGCAGGGGTTGCCTTTTCTCAACATCTTTGCCAACACTTGTGTCTTTTTATTTTCGTTTCATTATCTCTTTTTTGATGATAGTCATCCTGACGGTGGTGAGGTGAGTCCTCCTTATGGTTTAAATTTGCATTTCCCTGATGATGAGTGAAATCTGTATGCAGGTCAGGAAGCAACAGTTAGAACTGGACATGGAACAACAGACTGGTTCCAAATAGGAAAAGAAGTACATCAAAGCTGTATATTGTCTCCCTGCTTATTTAATTTATATGCAGAGTACATCATGAGAAACGCTGGAATGGAAGAAACACAAGCTGGAATCAAGATTGCCAGGAGAAATATCAATAACCTCAGATATGCAGATGACACCACCCTTATGGCAGAAAGTGAGGAGGAGCTAAAAAGCCTCTTGATGAAAGTGAAGGAGGAGAGCGAAAAAGTTGGCTTAAAGCTCAACATTCAGAAAACGAAGATCATGGCATCCGGTCCCATCACTTCATGGGAAATAGATGGGGAAACAGTGGAAACAGTGTCAGACTTTATTTTTTTGGGCTCCAAAATCACTGCAGATGGTGACTGCAGCCATGAAATTAAAAGACGCTTACTCCTTGGAAGAAAAGTTATGACCAACCTGGATAGTATATTCAAAAGCAGAGACATTACTTTGCCGACTAAGGTCCGCCTAGTCAAGGCTATGGTTTTTCCTGTGGTCATGTATGGATGTGAAAGTTGGACTGTGAAGAAAGCTGAGNCCATGCTTTTTGTACAACAAACCAAACTATCAACCATTTATTTTATTTTTATAGAAAAATCGCCATATAGCCAATTAGTTATGCTGCAAAACTGTGGCAAAATGCTTGTGGCAAAGATGCTTAGAGCAAAAGTACCTACAAACGTTATTTCTTGACTTTTTAAATAATAGCCATTCTGATAGGTATAAGGTGATATCTCATTATGATTTTGGTTTGCATTTCCCTGATGATTGATGGTACAGAACACCTTTTCATGTACCGATTGGGCATCTGTATGTCCTAATGGAAAAATGTCTATTCAGCTGCTCCCCCATTTTAAATCAGACTGTTTGGCTTTTTAGTTATTGAGTTAGGTTTTTTTTTTTATTAACCCCTTATCAGAAGTATGATTTGCAGATATTTTCTGTCATTCAGTAGGTTGCCTTTTCATTTTGTTGATAGTTTCCTTTCCTGTACAGAAGCTTTTCAGTTTAATGTAGTCCCATTTGATTGTTTGCTTTTGTTGCCTTTGCTTTTGGTGTCTAATCCAATAAATTATTTTCAAGACTGGCGCCAAGGAGCTTACCTGATTTTTCTTTTTTATGTAATATATAGTACGCTAATATTTTATAANTGCCTTTTCATTTTGTTGATAGTTTCCTTTCCTGTACAGAAGCTTTTCAGTTTAATGTAGTCCCATTTGATTGTTTGCTTTTGTTGCCTTTGCTTTTGGTGTCTAATCCAATAAATTATTTTCAAGACTGGCGCCAAGGAGCTTACCTGATTTTTCTTTTTTATGTAATATATAGTACGCTAATATTTTATAATTTGCATGATTTTTTATGTGTATTGTTTGCCTCTCTTCTAGAGTGTATACTCCACAGAGCAGAGATTTCTTTTCTCTTTTTCTCATTTCTACCTCTCCAGGGCCTAGCAGAATACCTGGCGCATAATAAACACTCTATGAATATGAATACCTCCCTCTTAGAGATTTGCAAAGTCAGTTAGTACATTATATTCTCTGAGATAGTCTTCTATAAAGAAAACGATGTAATTATAACCCAGCATTTCTCCCATTTACTTAATGCAACTCCTTTTTCATGGAGCAACTGTTATACAATGGAATTACCATTCTGAAGCTTATAATGGAGAAATATGCTCTAGGTCAATGGTTTAAAAATAATAACATCTAAATGGAATTTAACCCAGAAATAAAACGTGGGCTCAGCATATGAAAGTCAATGGGTCTCCTGCAGTGCAAGCAGATACAGTAACATCTGAGCCACCAGGGAATCCCCCAGTCACAGTGCTGTGCTGTGCTTAGTCGCTCAGTTGTGTCTGACTCTTTGCTACCCCATGGACTGTAGCCCGCCAGGCTCCTCTGTCCATGGGATTCTCCAGGCAAGAGTACTGGGGTGGTTGCCATGCCCTACTCCAGGGGATCTTCCCAACCCAGGGATCAGACCCAGGTCTCCCACATTGCAGGTGGATTCTTTACCATCTCAGCCACCAGGGAAGCCCAATCATAGTAGTACAATATATTAGCTAAATAAAATATAAAAGTGACATGATCATCTCAATAGAGTCACAGACAGCATTTGAGAAAATCCAAAATTCTTTTATGATCTGTTCATTGGAAGAACTGATGCTGAAGCTGAAGCTCCAATACTTTGGCCACCTGATGCGAAGAACTGACTCATTTGAAAAGACCCTGATGATGACACTCAACAAATAAGGAATAGAAGTAAAAACTATCAGCCTGAAATATAAGAGACTAAAATTTAAGATCAGAACTAAAATTAGAGTAACCAGGAGACTTTCACCTCAGATTCTAGGTTTGTTTGCCAACCTATCATTTTCAGTGAGATTAAGATGTGTTAACTGTATGGGGAGGGAATATAACATACACACTAACACACACAAATTCCACTGGGATGTACTGGGAGGCACTGTAACTTTTAAGATCCCTGAAAAGTTTTAGCCTCGAAATAGATTTGCCAAACCAAACAGTCATGAGTTTAACCGTCAGTGATTAATGTGCACCATCTCCAACCTTCCTCTTCTGACTCAGAGAATGAAATGTTGCCAGTCGAGCCTGACAGTAAAAGTGCTGAAGCACTAAGTGGCTTTCTAACAAATTTAGACTTGACAGTTATTTTGTCTTTCTCTTGCCTGAGTGGGTTAGTCTACAAGAACACGGGACATTTTTTGGCTGCTGAGGGAAATACACGCTAAGCTATCTGCCTGCAGGCAGTCTTCCAGGATGAGTGCCCTGCAGATCGGGCTGTAGGGTGTACTTGTGACAGCCGTTTGACAACACAGGGGAAGGATGTCCAGAGGAGATTGTGGGTGACTGCTAGGCCAAACTTCTCAACTTCTCGTTAGTCTCCTTTTATAGAGTTAAGAGCTAACCACAAGCAGTTGCATGCTTTGATAAAAGTGGATTGTAGAAATGGAAATAAATGCCATATCTGGCATGCATTTTAGGCTCAGTTCTTTGAATAGTTGAATGTAAACCATTGTCTTTTATGGGGTAGTAATGTCTAGCAGGTATTTTAAAAGCTTTATGTTTTATCTAATATTGTTATGTAAATTAAGCCATTTTCAGTTCAGGTCAGTTCATTTGCTCAGTCATGTCCTACTCTTTACAACCCCATGGACCGCTGCACACCAGGCTTTCCTGTCCATCACTAACTCCTGGAGCTTGCTCAAACTTGTGTCCATCGAGTCAAGGATGCCATCCAATCATCTCATCCTCTATTGTCCCCTTCTCCTCCCGCCTTCAATCTTTCCCATCATCGGGGTCTTTTCCAATGAGTCAGTTCTTCACATCAGGTGGCCAAAGTATTGGAGCTTCAGCTTCAGCATCAGTCCTTCCAATGAATATTCAGGACTGATTTTCAGTCAATATTCAAGTCTGACTGGTTTGATCTCCTTGCAGTCCAAGGGGCTCTCAAGAGTCTTTTCCAATGCCACAGGTCAAAAGCATCAATTCTTCAGTACTCAGCCTTCTTTGAGACTTCCCTGGTGGCCCAGATGGTAAAGCATCTGCCTACAACGCAGGAGACCCGGTTCCCTGGGTCGGGAAGATCCCCTGGAGAAGGAAATGGCAACCCACTCTAGTACTCTTGCCTGGAAAATCCCATGGACACAGTCCACAGGATCACAAAGAGTCAGACACAACTGAGTGACTTCAGTCTTCTTTATGATCCAACTCTCTCATCCGTACATAACTACTGGAAAAGCCATAGCTTTAACTTGATGGGCTAAAATGACTTTGACTAAAATGACTTGGAATAAGCCATTTTAGGGTAAAACAAATAGTATCTGAATATCAGTATTTAAGTGTTTCTAACATAAAATCATCTGGAATAATTTGCCTCATTCTTAGAGCCTAAATTTTCCTGCTTATGAACACAGCAATAGTGAAAGTCAACTTTCTATTTCTTGTGTTACCAGGAAAGCTATTGTACAGATAGTGTAAAATAACACTCTGAATTTAGCCTTGAATGAATGATATGGGCCTGAACTAAAAGAATATAGGACCTTATAGGGTGCCTTCTTGGGAGCCAAATTTAAAAGGCTAATTTGTCTTCCTACCCTTGTTTATCTTTTGCTTTGATTTTATTACTTAGTTCTTTAGCTTGTTATGTTCTATATGTATTTTGTAAGAGCCTGGACAAACCCTTTTAGAATAAAGTGAGGGTATAAATAATATAATTTTAATTAAATAGTATAATCATTTAGTTGGACTTTCTTGAGCACATGCTGGATGATTATGGGGATGATGAAACAGTAGAAAATCTTAGTGTTTTATTTAGGCACACCAGCTCGCTAAACACTTAAAATGCATAAACCATGTACAAATAAATAAGGTTCTCCTTAATATTTGGGAGAAATTTTAAAATGAAAAAATAAGCTGGAAGTGAGCATTAAATATTTATCAATATCCTTTTATACTACTTGTTATGTGCCAAACACTATTCTGGTTGTTTTACATGTATGATGTATGTTCTACTATTACCATCCACATTTTGCAAATGAGGAAACTGAGGATCAGAATGACTAAGTAATTTGCTTAATGTCATACTGGTTAAAAGTGGTCAGCAGATTTGAAACAAGATAGTCTGACTATGGGGTCTATTATACCATTAGTAGCTCTTCAGATGACAAAGGCAGTTGTATAAATACCTCTGTGATTCTGAATCCTGAAGGCTCAGTAGCATCGTCCTGGGAAGGGGTGAGGGAAATTAAAACACATTCTGATATCTGGGCCCCACTTGGAAATCATCACATATATTTTCTAAAATCCCCACAGGGATTAATAAACAAAAGGACAACCTTCTGTTCTTGTATCCTATGTTAAGAACTGCTGAAATAGATTAACCACCAATTTCAGTTCATAAACCAAAGAGCAGCAAGGGTTTTGAAGGGATAGTCTTATGTTCTGAGCAGGCTTTTCAAAATCTTTGGAATGGAGGAATGATTAAAATGAGTGCAGTGTCATAGTGAAAAAACACTTATGAGAATAATCATGACCCAGTGAAACCAACCCATGTACACACAGGTTCCAAGTTGTCTCTGTCAACAAAAGACATCACAGTTTCAGGAGTAGGGTGCTGCATTCTGTAGTCAAGAGAACACAGAAATTTAAGTCCAGTGAAGGAAAGCAGACAAAACAATATCTCTTTCACAGCATGTGTGGGTTACACTTTCCATTAACAGAAACAGAAAGAAGTACCATTGTAAGGTAGCCACTCACCAAGCTAAAAATATAGCTGTATAATCCATTTTTACTATTTACATGAAAAAAAAATCCCTTTAAACCCATGTTTTATGGTCAAAACTGTGTGAAATATCTTTAATTTGTGATAGAAGATTACAGAGATGGAAGCTTGGTTTATTGAGTTCATTTATTCTCTATTTAAAAGCCAGACTTTATTTGGAGTAAAGAGAGAGTCAAGTGAGAAAGAGGTGAAGTGAAAGAACCTAAGTGTACCAAGTCATAAAACTTACGTGTGTATTTCTTTGGAGAGTTGTTGGTTCCTCATGGAGACAGGATGCAGTGCCTTTTAATGTCAACCTTCCCAACTCTTTCAATTATTTTAGTTCCTGGAGTTTTCCAGATGTACAGAGGATTTAACAAATTACAAAGACTACATGTATGAATTACCACTGAGCCTTTTTGTTCATAGCCACACTGTTAAATGCAGTTGTGTTGGGTGCCAAATTCCTGAAAACCAAACAAACAAACAAGCAATGGTTTAGATGCTTCGAGCCTTTTGTGACATGATAGGAGTATAAGGAAGTAAATTAATACTATGTGTCTGCAAAGGCTGCCCATGTTTATTCCTATACTAACACCAAACCGATTTGTTAATGAGGTGACTTAATAAGATGATAGTTATAGTTTCCTACTTATATTTCACTGTGAGGTTATTAACTTGAGGGAATAAACTTCTACCTGTACCCAGAAACTCAGTCTTTCACCCAATTTTATCTTGGCTGCCATGTGGTAAATAGTGCTTAGTCTTTATGTGGCTTTTTTTTTCTTTCTTTCTCTTCAGGCTTTAGAGTTTTATGGAGCAGTTTTACAGTTTGGAACTATAAAGGATCTCCTAGAGGATTTGCAGGCCTAACTCCATATCAGTTTGAATAAGCACGGGGACAGCATTTCGTGTAATCCTTCAAGGACTTCCCTTTGCAAGGTATTACATTAAATTGTTTAATGCTAGGGGAAGTATCTACAATACAATAAGAAAAGTGATAGCCAAAATAATAATAGTCATAGTAATAATCTGTCGTTAATGATCATGTAGGCATGTTCTAGCTTGTCATTTTCCCTGACTTAAGTAGTTCGGAGAAGCGAGCTAAACAAATTAATACTCTTAGGTAAAAACAGAGCAAATAGCATTTCAGATATTTTCTGACATGGTAAAAACATCAGTTGCTCTACAAACATTCTCTAGCCAGGGGACATTATCTGAAGAGGGTCATTGCACAGAATCCATGAGGGCCCATCTTTCTCTCTTGACCTGCACTCTGCAGTGTCTGAGCTTGCCAGGCAGACCTGATCTCCTCTGTGAGATTGGAAGGCGTGTGCCGGTGAAGTCAGCTTTGTAGAGCCAACTCCACCTGCCAAAGGGCTCCTAGATGTCCACTTTGAGTCAGAGTTACAGATCACTGCCATGGAGTCTCAGCTGCATTTTCTATTTCAGCTCTACCAAACATTAATACGCTGACTTGTTCCCAACATTTGTGGCTACTTTCTGCCACTTGAGAAAGGAGTGGGTGATTCATTGGCTCCTAACATTTTTTTTGACTCCTAACTTTAAATGGCCACCTTAGGCAAGTTGCTTAACCTTCCTATAATTTTTAAGAATAAAATAAGAATGCTCAATACTAAGATCCCCTCCAGGCATTTTAGCTTTGCTAGGTAACACATTTTTTAAAGCCAGCTGTAGCTGATTCAGTTCAGTTCAGTTCAGTCGCTCAGTCGTGTCCGACTCTCC
>SJYX01002390.1:94015-128668 GCA_006410675.1 Oreotragus oreotragus
CTGATCTCCTTCAGAATGGACTGGTTGGATCTCCTTGCAGTCCAAGGGACTCTCAAGAGTCTTCTCCAACACCACAGTTCAAAAGCATCAATTCTTCGGCGCTCAGCTTTCTTCACAGTCCAACTCTCACATCCATACGTGACCACAGGAAAAACCATAGCCTTGACTAGGTGGACCTTAGTTGGCAAAGTAATGTCTCTGCTTTTGAATATACTATCCAGGTTGGTCATAACTTTTCTTCCAAGGAGTAAGCATCTTCTAATTTCATGGCTGCAGTCACCATCTGCAGTGATTTTGGAGCCCAAAAAATAACCATTAAAAAAATATATAGTTAGATTTGCGTGGATGTGGGAGTAAAGGGAACACTTGTGTGCTATTGGTAAGATTGTAAATTGGTGCAGCAGCTATGGAAAATAATACGGAATACCCTCAAAAAAGTAAAAATATAATTACCATGTGATCAATTTCACTTCTGGGAATATATTCAAAAAATAAAAACACTGACTCAAAGTGAAATCTGCACCCCTCCCCCATGTTTATAGCACAATTATTTACAATAGCTAAGACATGGAAACATCCTTAGTGTCCATTGTTGGATGAGTGGATAAAGATGTGGTGTATATATCCAACGGAATATTATTCATAAAAAGAACAAGAAAACCCTACTGTTTTGTAGCACCTTGGATAGATCTTGAAGGCATTTTGCTAAGTGAAGTAAGTCAGATACAGAAAGACAAATGCTATATGATCTCACTTATAATCTTAGAAAAACCAGGCAAACAAAAACCCAAACTCATAGAAAAGGAGATCAGACCTGTGGTTACCAGAGGAGAGGGTGAGGGAGTAGGGATGGGAGGAGGCTGGTCAAAGGTTACAACCCTCCAGTTATGAGATAAATAATCACTGGGGATGTAATGTACAACATGGTGACCATGTCTAACACTGAAGAATGATACGTGGGCATATTGTATTATTGTGCTTTTCTTCTTTGCACTTCAGAGATGTTAGATTTTTCACAGCTGAAGGCTTGTGGCAACCCTGAGTTGTCAGAGGAAGGTTAACATTTTTTAGTAATAAAAAATTTTAACTTAAGGTGTGTACATTTTTTTAGACGTAATGCTATTGCACACTTAATAGACTGCAGTATGCACGTGGCCTGTGACGTCAAAGATGTCCCTGCGGAGAGGCACTTCCGGCTGCGGGGAGAGGGGAGGGGCGGGTGATGGGCGTAGGGCGGGACAGTCAGGCCGAGGCCCCGCCCCCGCCTGGTCCTGAGACGACAGCTAGTGTAAATATGTTTTTATAACCACTGGGAAACCAAAAAAAAAGTCATGTGACTCACCTTATTGTGATATTCGATTTTTTGTGGTGGTCTAGAACCAAACCTGCAATATCTCCAAGTGATGCCAACATAGGAAAGTTATTATGAGAGGAAATCCTAAGAATTTTCACATCACAGGGAAGAATTTTCCCCTTTTTTATTTCTTTTCTTGTTTTATCTATGTAAGAAGATAGATGTTAGTTGAACCGATTTCACAATGAATGTAAATCAAGCCATTACTTACGCTTATAAAGTGATGCATGTCAGTTATCTCTCAATAAAACTGGAGCTGGGGGCAGAACTAACCAAATGTGCATTTCTCTAAAAACACTACACTTATGGTCAGGTCTACAGATTCGTGAGGCTTTGAAGTATGAATTAAGAATACAAAGTACATTCTTATTTACACTATTTCTCTCTATTCCTTTAAGATAGTGGGTCAAATATTAAAATATCTTCTTTCCCATTAAAGGAATTCTACAGTTATTATTATTTTCTTATCCCATTTTGGGTACAGATTGCATGTGGAAAATTCAACACGTTAAAAAAAATGTATGTATGAAATGATATATGGATCCAACATGCATTCATGAAATAAATATTCCAGGACTTATCATCTCCAAAGCCAAATTGCTATGAATCAAAAACTCATATATGATTGCAAAGTATTGCAGCAACATAGTTTTGCCTAAAAAGGAAAAGAATAGAAAAGAGGAGAGTTTCATTCTTTGAACACCTAGTTGTGCTAAATATCATGTTAGAGACATTTATATGTCTGTGTAATGGAAACGCCTGTGACTGTTTTGTGATGTAGTTATTTTTATCCTCATTTTTATAGAGAAGTCATTTGAAGTTCAGAGAGATTGAACACATGCTCAGCAACACACTGTTAGTGAGATGTAGAGTTTGAATCCCTATCTGATGAGCCCAGAACCCATGTCTTTTCCAAATCATTCTTACCCTGTGCTGGCATGAGCTGCACTGGGCGGTGGCAGTGGAGAGAGTGCAAAGCTATGATGACAGGGTGGCTGTTCACTTTTGACAGGATAAGCTCCGTTTCTACTCCCAGCGTCTATGCTTTGTTTTTTTCCTCATAGAGCATCTATTCAGTAATAAGCCTCACATCCTCAGGAAGCAATTGTCCCATCATTCTTAGAAGACTGTTATGTCCTTAAATATTAGATGGAATGAGGTCATACATCAGGCCCATGGTGACTGGTCTTTGTTTAATGTTTGGTAATGCATTTGTCCTAAGGTCAAATGGGATTATTACCAGAACTCTACTGAAACACAAAAGGCAAATGGAAAAGAGACAAAAAACAGGATTAGTTTCAGATCTCAAAAGAAAACCACAAAATGGATCTGATGTTGAAAAGCAAAACCTGGGGACAAAAAGCAGTAATAGAAATGTATTTCACAAATAGCATAAAAATTTGCCTGAAATACAGATTTCAGTTTTGCACAACAAAGGAATAAAATGAAAAAAAAATCCTAGTTTCGTGTATGATCTTACTCCTCGACCAGGGATCGAACCCACTCCCCCTGCACTGGAAGGCAGAATCTTAACCATGGGACCTCCAAGGAAGTCCCATCCCTGTTTTTCTCTCTCTGAATATTATTATTTTTTTCTTTTTTGGGACCTAACTTTCCCTGCCCATTTAGGTGGTAGGCAGAATAATGCCTCCCCTGCCCCCAAGATGTCTGCACCCTAATTTGGGAACCTGTGCATATATCACCTTACATGGAGAAGGGAGTGTGACTAAATTAAGGAAGCTCAGGAGAGGGTCCTTATAGGGGAAAGAGGAAGAAGGAGAGTAGGAATCAAAGGAGAGGCTGTGAGGATGGGAACCAAGTCAGAAGATGTTGTGTTGCTTGCTTTAAAGATGGAGGAAGGGGCCGAGAGCTAAGACCTGCAGGCAGCTTCCAGCTGGAAAAGCCAAGGGAAGGGATTTTTCCACTGAAGCCTCCAGAAGGAATGCAGCCCTGTTGAGACCTTGAATTTAGCCTTGTGAGATTTAACCTCCGTTACAGTGAAAATAGAAATGTATTTTACAAATAGCATTAAAATTTGCTTGAAATACAGATTTCATTTTTGCACAACAAAGGAATAAAATGAAAAAAATCCTAGTTTCTTTGCTGTAGAGTGAAAAAAAAACTAGTAACAGATGACCTTAAAAATAGAAACTTTAAATAATTTTACTCCATATGTTTTATTTTAAATAGCATACATATAGGAAAGTATATGCATTGGGCTACATATATACAAGTATACACCTCAGTGAATTTTCATAAAAGGAACACACCTTGGCAATCACCACCTGGATCAAAAAATAGGACGTTTCCAGGATTCTGGAAGTCCTCCTTGAGCCCCTGCCAGGTGCCTCCAATGCAAAAGTACCTCTCCTGCCTTCTAACACTATAGATTAGTTTTGCCTGTTTTTGACCTTCATATACACAGAATCATACAATGTGTATTTGACTTCTTTTGCTGGACTCAGGAGATTTTACCCTTCTTGTTACATGTAGCAGTTCATGTTCATTGCTATCTAGCATGTCATTAAATGACTGAAATTAAGTTTACTTGTCCATTCTGTGTTTATAGATATTTGAATTGTTCCCAGTTGTGGCTATTCTGAATGCTTAAGCATATGCAAATTCATGTACCTGACTTTTGTAATTCACATATCTGTTGCATATGTACCTACAAGTGGAACTGCTGAATCATTGGCTGTGCATTTGTTCAGTTTTAGAAAAGATCTTCTGAATTTACTGTATCAGTTTATACTCCTCCTAATGTGTAGGAGTTCTAGTTGCTCTAAACCATTGATTGAGATTGGTATTGTCAATCATTCTGGAAAGTGTAGGGTGATATCTTAGTGTGGTTTTAATTTGCATTTCCCTTTTGAGAAATGAGGTTGAGAACATTTTCATGTGTTACTGGCAATTTGGCTATGCTTTTTTGTCAAATATCCATCCATGTAAGTCTTTTACAACATATTCTAATATTTTTTCTATCTTTTTTCTTACTGATCTGTTGGACTGTGGGGGGTGGTTCTCTTTTGGTTTGTGTATTGCAAATATCCTCTGTTTTGTGGCTTGCTTTTCTTAATGCTCTATTTTTATCAACAGAAGTTTTAATATAGTGCTGCAGTCCATGGGGTCGCAAAGAGTTGGACACGACTGAGCGACTGAATTGAATTGAATTGACAGTGAAAATAAATGTGTGCTGAAGCCAGTAAGTTCCACGTGCCTCCTTGACTTCGCGTCTTCCTAAGGCCACCCACTCTCTTGTAGTAACGAGCTCCCCGTTGCCTCTGGAGCCCCACTCTGAAGGCCTTCCCACTTCCCTCATTTGTTGTCTGTCTCAGGGCCCAGCACAGACCCTTGGCGGGTTGGAGTCTTGCATATGTCTTTGACACGAAAGCTCCCAAGAGAAACCTGATGGTGCCTTTCAGAAATCCAGCCATGTGACTGTAGTTTTGTGACCTTGTAGTTTTGGCATCCCTGCCAGAAAAGGAATAAAGGCCAGTGTCCAGTGAACTCTGAGCAGGCTTAGAGGTGACTTTCTATGTGTCCTAAGTGTTCTTTCACCATGCTTGGACTCTGCTCTAGAGCCCCTGTGTGGCAAATCTACTTTGGTTCAGAAGTTGAACTATTGCTATGTTTTTATACTTGTCAAATACCAGAGGTTGGATTAAAAAAGAAATCCACAGATATATGGTTTTGATGCCTTCTATTGTATTAATGTGTGTGTGTTAATAGCTCAGTTGTGTCTGACTCTTTGCGACCCCATGAACTGTAGCCCTCCAGACTCCTCTATGAAATTCTCCAAGCAAGAATACTGGAGTGGGTAGCCATTCCCTTTTCCAGGGGATCTTCCCGACCCAGGGATCGAACCCAGGTCTCCCACATTGCGGGCAGATTCTTTACCGTCTGAGCCACCAGGGAAGCACCTACTGTTTTATACTCCAGTTGAATAAGTGCTTCCATATTCGTGGTCTCAGTGAAGCCCCATGGTGGCCCCGTGGATTGGCCAATTTCTTTTCAGTTTAAGCTTTTTGTATGTGTGTGAGTGAGGGTGAGAGTGATGACATCCAGACTCTTTACATGGGCTGGGAATCCACCATCCCTTTTGATGGTCAGAGTCTGGGGTGGCGACATGCCCAGTCTCTCTGCATATGTGGGCAGATGTTTCTGGTTCCTTTTCCCAAGGCTATTGGAACCACAGCTTACCACTCCGTTATAGTTGTGAAAAACTGTCTCATTTTCCCCTTAGAATTAACTCTGCCCCCCTCCTCCCTGAAGCCAGCTTCCTCACCTGACTTACTCTGTTCTTGCTTCTTTGCATGGCCTCCTTGCATGACCAGCTGGGCCTCCGCAGGTGGTCTCCAACCAGGGAATCAGATGGTCTACTAGCAATTAGTTGACTGGAACTAGAAGGCATCTTCCTGGGGATTCAGTGTCATAAATGGTGCCTAGATGCTAGGCCCTATCTGACATCTGTTGTTCCTGTTAGGTGGTTAAACTCTGGAGTAGTAAAGAGAAGGGGCTTTGGAGTCAGACAGGCCTGGATGGCTTGTGACTCTGTCACAGCTACCTGGGTGACTCTGGGCAGGTGACTTAACCTCTCTGAGCCTCAGTTGCCTCACCTGCAAAAGAGTGATAAGAAATAACTACCTGGTAGAATTGCTGAATAATGTCTGAAAAGGGTTTAACATAGTAGTTGGCACTTCGTAAATGCCCAGTGATTGCTTGGTATTATTTGCTATGCTGCTGCTGCTAAGTCACTTCAGTCATGTCCGACTCTGTGCGACCCCATAGACAGAAGCCCACCAGGCTCCCCTGTCCCCGGAATTCTCCAGGCAAGAACACTGGAGTGGGTTGCCATTTCCTTCCCCAGTACATGAAAGTAAAAAGTGAAAGGGAAGTTGCTCAGTCGTGTCTGACTGCTATGCTAAGTCACTTCATTCATGTCTGGCTCTTTGCAACCCCATGGGCTGTAGCACACCAGGCTCCTCTGTCCATGGGATTCTCCAGGCAAGAATGCTGGAGTGAGTTGCCATTTCCTTCTCCTCATTTCCAATTCAGGGATCAAACCTGCATCTCTTACATCTCCTGCATTGGCAGGTGAGTTCTTTACCACTAGTACCACCTGGGAAGCCCTGGTATTATTTATTACTGTACTACTAATTATGTATCTGGTTTGTTTAGTATCACCAGACTCTTCGTCATTATTTATATCACCATTTCTATGGGTAAACTGACTCCCAGGTCAAACTCTGTACTAGTCACTTGGGATTTTTTTCTTTATTTTTTGAGATTAATTTTATTGGAGTATAGTTGCTTGGAGAAAGAAATGGCAACCCGCTCTAGTTATTCTTGCCTAGAGAATCCCATGGACAGAGGAGCCTGGTGGGCTACCGTCCACAGCATTGCACAGTCGGACATGACTGAAGTGGTTTAGCATGCAAGCACGCATGCATAGTTGCTTTGCAATGTTAGTTTCTACTGTATGGCTAAATGAATCAGCTCTACATACCACAGTGTATTAGGTTGAGTTCCCTGTGCTCTTCAGTAAGTTCTCATTAGTTATCTACTTTATTGTTCGCTTGTTTTTAGTCACTAAGTTGTTTCTGACCCTTTTGTGATCCCATGGACTGTAACCCACCAGGCTCCTCTGTCCAGGCAAGAATACTGGAGTAGGTTGCCATTTCCTTCTCCAGCCCTGGGCATTGGCAGTTGGATTCTTTACAACTGACCCACTGGGGAATCCCCATCTGTTTTATCTCCCAGTTATTTGGAATTAAAATATCCTCTTTTCCTTCTGAAGGTCTCAGATTGCTTGGGGGAGGGGTGGAGAGGGACGTTTTCATCCGTCCATCCATTCATTCATTCATTTAATTCATAAACAGTTGCACTATGTTAGGCATGCTGTAGAGCCCTGGGGCAAAATGATGAGAAAGCCAATACAGTTCCTGTTCTCATGGATCTTACAGTCTCATAGGGGAGACAGACATTAATTAAAATTTTTTTTTAAATTGTAGAAATGTGGAGGTGGAGTTGCTGTGAAAGAACAGTGCCTGGGAGGGTCTCAGGGGCGTTTCCCGGGTGTCTGGTAGGTCTGTGGGTTGGGTTGATGTCCTTGGGCTGCCATTTCCTTCTCCAGAGGATCTTCCCCACCCAGGGATTGAACCCAGGGCTCCTGCATTGCAAGAGGCTCAGAGGTTAAAGCGTCTGCCTCCAGTGCGGAAAATCTGAGTTCGATCTCTGGGTTGGGAAGATCCCCTGGAGAAGGGAATGGCAACCCACTCCAGTACTCTTGCCTGGAGAATCCCATGGACAGAGGAGCCTGGTAGGCTACAATCCACGGGGTCGCAAAGAGTTGGACATGACTGAGCAACTTCACGTTCACTTTCTTCTGCATTACAGGCAGACGCTTTACCGTCTGAGCCACCAGGGAAGTTCCTGGTTGGCAGCATTGGGTTCAGATCAAAGCAGGGGTGGTGGTAGCCCAGGTCCAACAGGCTACAGTATAGGGTGTCTGCAACATCCGAGACTCTGTCAGGGTCAAGAGCATCTGTAACAAAGGAGCAGCTGGGGAGCAAAGGAGCCTTCCAGCTCTGGGGTCAGGGAGTTCGTTCTTACTGGTGTTTATTAAGGGATGTTTAAAGTGGAACTTTAATTTGGTCTCTTCTTATATTCAACCCAAATAACACCGCAGTCCATGCTTCCTGTCACTGTGGCTTCCTGTGGCCAGACAAGTTGAATTAATCTTTCTCCCTATAATTGCTCCCATCTCATCTTGTGTTTTTCAATACTTCTTTCTTGCTTCCAATCCCTTTGTAATTCCTCTTTTTCCTTGTGTTTGGTTTCTCACATTCTGCTCTGTGACTAAATCCGCTCTTCTGTTTTTTATCCAAGTAACATCCAATGACCAACCTAGATAGCATATTCAAAAGCAGAGACATTACTTTGCCAACAAAGGTCTGTCTAGTCAAGGCTATGGTTTTTCCAGTAGTCATGTATGGATGTGAAAGTTGGACTGTGAAGAAAGCTGAGCACCGAAGAATTGATGCTTTTGAACTGTGGTGTTGGAGAAGATTCTTGAGAGTCCCTTGGACTGCAAAGAGATCCAACCAGTCCATTCTAAAGGAGATCAGTCCTGGGTGTTCTTTGGAAGGACTGATGCTAAAGCTGAAACTCCAGTACTTTGGGCACCTCATGCGAAGAGTTCACTCATTGGAAAAGACCCTGATGCTGGGAGGGATTGGGGGCGGGAGGAGAAGGGGACGACAGAGGATGAGATGGTTGGATGGCATCACCAACTCGATGGACAAGAGTTTGGGTGAACTCCAGGAGTTGGTGATGCACAGGGAGGCCTGGCGTGGTGCAATTCATGGGGTCGCAGAGTCAGACATGACTGAGCGACTGAACTGAACTGTACTGAACTGACATTCTCTGAGGTGGAAGAGGAAGCGAGTAGAGCTCTGTCTTTGTAAGAAGCATTGGTGCACATGTTTTTTTTTTTTAAAATTCTCCCACTTAAACTCTGCTCAGATGCTACCTTCCCTGGGGAATGTGTTTCTTCTGTGTTTGCCCAGTTTGCTAGTTGTGTCTTCTCCCTTCCACAGCATGTGGTTTGCTAGTTTGTTAGTCAGTTAGTTCTGCTCTTTGGCTTGTGGGAAACTGTCCACAGCTCATAAATTTTCACCACATAGATCACAGTCTCACCCCACCTTGCGCAGGACTCTGAGGTCATGAACTGGCTGGATGCCTCTTTGGGTAACTGTGATGTGATGCTCTGCGTTCATTGGGTCTTGGAGGATTGTCGGCCCTGTTCTTCCTGGCAGAGAGATGATCCAGGAGCAGTATTTTGAAACCAGGATGCTGTGCCCGGTGACCGAAGGACACTGGCCACCCAGCAGGCCAGAGGTGGAGGGTGAGTCAAGTATCCCAAGTGTTGACTCTGGAGTGACCACACTGACCACAGCCATGAGTCATTTTTTTTTTTTTAAAATTCTCCCACTTAAACTCTGCTCAGATGCTACCTTCCCTGGGGAATGTGTTTCTTCTGTGTTTGCCCAGTTTGCTAGTTGTGTCTTCTCCCTTCCACAGCATGTGGTTTGCTAGTTTGTTAGTCAGTTAGTTCTGCTCTTTGGCTTGTGGGAAACTGTCCACAGCTCATAAATTTTCACCACATAGATCACAGTCTCACCCCACCTTGCGCAGGACTCTGAGGTCATGAACTGGCTGGATGCCTCTTTGGGTAACTGTGATGTGATGCTCTGCGTTCATTGGGTCTTGGAGGATTGTCGGCCCTGTTCTTCCTGGCAGAGAGATGATCCAGGAGCAGTATTTTGAAACCAGGATGCTGTGCCCGGTGACCGAAGGACACTGGCCACCCAGCAGGCCAGAGGTGGAGGGTGAGTCAAGTATCCCAAGTGTTGACTCTGGAGTGACCACACTGACCACAGCCATGAGTCACACCAGTGGTTTTTTTTTTTTCCCTTTGATTTACCTAAACTTTTTAAAGTAGTTTCAGATTTATGAGAACATTGTAATAGTACAGAGAGTTTTCACATACTCTCCAGTGTCTTCTGTTAATGTCATACATTTGGTCTGTCACAATTAAGAAACGGATACTGATAAACTATTAATTAGAGTTCATACTACTACTAGTTATACAGTAGTCATGTATGGGTGTTAGAGTTGGACCATAAAGAAGACTGAGCACCGAAGAACTGATGCTTTTGAACTGTGCTGTTGGAGAAGACTCTTGAGAGTCCCTTGGACCGCAAGATCAAACCAGCTAATCCTAAAGGAAATCAGTCCTGAATATTCTTTGGATGGACTGATGCTGAGGCTGAAGTTCCAGTATTTTGGCCATTTTATGCAAAGAGCCGACTCATTAGAAAAGACCCTGATGCTGGGAAAGACTGAAGGCGGGAGGAGAAAGGAACGACAGAGGATGAGATGGTTGGATGGCATCACCGATTCAATGGCCATGAGTTTGACCAAACTCCAGGAGATAGTGAAGGACAGGGAAGTCTGGGTTGCTGTAGTCCATGGGGTCACAGGTAGTCGGACATGACCCAGTAACTGAACAACAAGAGTTCATACTTTATTCAGATTTGCTTAGTTTTATCCAAGTTTTATCTTAGATTTTCTCTGTGTTCCAGGACCCCGTCCAAGATGCCATACTACATTCAGTTTTCATGTCTTATTAGGCTGTGATAGTTTCTGAGACTTTGCTTGTTCTTGATGATTTTGACAGTTTTGAGGAGAACTTGTTGGGTATTTTATAGGATGTCACTATATTAAAACTTGTCTTTTTTTTTTTTTTTCTTCATGATTGCACTGTGGTTAAGGGTTTTCAGACGAAGATCACAGAGGTACAGTGCCATTTTCGTCATTGTATGATGAATCTTTATTAAAAATTTATTCATTTATTTTTGGCTGTTCTGGGTCCTTATTGCTGCATGCAGGCTTTTTCTAGGTGTAGTGAGCAGGGCTTTTTCTTCATTGCAGTGCATGGGCTGTAGGCACACAGGCTTTTGTTGTTGCATCTTGCGGCAAGAGGGCTCAATCATTGTGGCACACACACTTAGTTTTTCTGCAGCACGTGGGATCTTCCCAGACAAGGGATGGAACCTGGGCCCTCTGCATTGGGAGTGCAGAGTGTTAGCCACTGGACCACCAAGGAAGTCCCCTCTGCCTATCACTATTGATCTCAGTAAAATAGGGATCTGGCTGACTGGTCATGGTTATTTATCTCTTTCTTCTTGTAAAGTTATTCTTTTTTCTCCTTTCCATACTGTTCTCTCTGGAAATTACTATGTGCAGTCTATGCGTAGGGAGTGAGGAGCTATGCTCCCCTTCCTTTAGGGCAGAGTATCTAAATCAGTCATTTTGAGTTCTGCATGGGAGATTTGTCTGTTCTTTCCATTTATGTCCTGGACAAGGAAATGTCCTAAAGAACCCCCTCCAGTATTCTCGCCTGGAAAATCCCATGGACAGAGGAGCCTGGCGTGCTACAGCCCATGGGGTTGCAAAGAGTCATATATGACTGAGCATGCATGCACGTCCCATTTATGTATTTATTCAGTCACTTGCTTATATCAGTATATGCTCAAAGATATTCATTTTTATATTTTGAATTAAAAAAAAATTTGGCCATGCTGCACGTCTTGGGGATCTCAGTTCCCCAGCCAAGAACTGAGCCCAGGCTGCTGCTGCTGCTGCTGCTACGTCGCTTCAGTCGTGTCCAACTCTGTGCGACCCCATAGACGGCAGCCCACCAGGCTCCCCCGTCCCTGGGATTCTCCAGGCAAGAACACTGGAATGGGTTACCACTTCCTTCTCCAATGCATGAAAGTGAAAAGCAAAAGTGAAGTTGTTCAGTCGTGTCCAACTCTTAGTGACCCCATGGACAGCAGCCTACCAGGCTCCTCCCTCCATGGGATTTTCCAGGCTACAACAGTGAAAGCAGCAAGTCTAACACTAGACCACCAGTAAAAGTGTTAGTCATTCAGTCGTGTCTGACTCTTTGCGACCCCATGGAGTGTAGCACACCAGGCTCTTCTGTCCATGGAATTCTTCAGGCAAGCATACTGGAGTGGGTAGCCATTCCCTTCTCCAGGGGATCTTCCTGACCCAGGGATCAAACCTGAATCTCTTGCGTTGCGGGCAGATTCTTTACTGTCTTAGCCATCAGGGAAGCCCAGACCACCAGGGAACCCTTTAATTTTTATACTTTGGATTTTAATCCAATATTGTTATTCAGTTGCTAAGTCGTGTCCAACTCTTTGTGACCCCTTGGGCACACTTGGCTCATCTGTTGTCCACTATCTCCCGTTGCTCAAACTCATGTCCCTTGAGTCTGTGATGCTATCTAACCATCTCATCCTCTGCCACCCCCTTCTTTGCCTTCAGTCTCTCCCAGCATCAAGCTCTTTTGCAGTGAGTTGGCTCTTTACATTAGGTGGCCAAAGTATTGTGGGAGTTTCAGCATCAGTCCTTCCAATGAATACTTAGGATTGAGTTCCTTTAGGGTTGACTGATTTGATGTCCTTGCAGTCCAGGGGACTCTCAGGAGTCATCTCCAGCACCATAATTCAAAAGCATCAATTCTTTGCCAGTCGGCCTTTTATAGTCCAACTCTCATATCCGTACGTGGCTACTGAAAAATTGTAGCTTTGAATCCAAGACCACTATGTTTATTTTGTTGCTCAGGGTGTTCTAGCTTTGGCCCCTAGGCACTGCAAAGTCTCTTTGACATTCCTTCATCATTGTGGCTTTTTTATTTTTTTAATTTTAAAAGCCTTTTCTACTTTTTAACACTGCAAGATGCTCCAGGCTTAGCTTATGTCTTTCCTACCCCAGTCCTCGAGTCAGCCATTTCTTTAAGGAGCTCTGGTTCCTTTAGGGGGAAAATTTATTGATATTAGAAACCAAGATTTGGGCCCTAGGTTTGCTCACTGCAACAGAAATGTTACTGCTCCTAAGCAATCTTGGCTTACAGAGCAAGGAAAAACATGTGTGTATTGTGTATAAGCAAATTTATAAATATGTAACCATCTGTCTTTATTAAGCTAAACATGAGTTTATACTGATATCTGTGGTTCTAATCTCTTATCACAGGGATCATCCTAGTCCTCTCCCCTTGCATGTCTGTAACTCTCCACTCCAACAGTGAGAAACAGGACTCCAACATCTGCCATCCATTTACTTATTCGATTCCTATGTATATATTTAGTGGTTTCAGAATTGCTAACCCATCCCTCTGTGGGAAGCAACTTTATTGGCAACAGTGAAATAGTATGGTATTGTTCCTTTTGCTTTTGGACTTGGAGACTCCACTCGTTTCCAGAGTTTCTTTTTCCTCACATGCTTTAGTGAGGTGGTTTTGTATATTTGTAATCCAGTTAGATTCTTTTAATCTTACGACTTTTTGAAAGAGAGAAATTGGAAGATAAAGACTCGGCCATCAGGACCCTGAGTTAGAGAAAGCTTGTGAACGACTCATTTTCTTATATCTATCTAATGTTTGGTGGCTCCACGCCACTGGATGATAGGGTTCTTATAATCTCTTCTCCCCTCTGCTTGCTTTGGTTCCTACCTGGTTGGTATGGACTGAATGTTTATGACCCTGCCAAAATAAAATGTTAAAAGTCTTAATGTTTAATGGTATTTGGAGGTGGGGCTTCTGGGAGGTAATTAGGATTGATGAGGTCACGAGGGTGGGGTCCTCATTATGCGATTAGTGGCTTTAAGAGAAGAGGGAGTGAGAGATCTATCTCTCCATATACACACAGATGTGCTCAGGTGAGGACAAAAGAGACATTCTCCATCTGCAAGAAGCCTGGAAGAGATCTATCATCAGGAGCCGAATCGGCCAGCACTGTGATCTTGGAATCCCCAGCCTCCAAAACTGAGAAATTTCTGCTAAGCCCACTTACTCCATAGTGCTTTGTTACCATAGTCTGAGCAGACCAACACATCATTATATGTAGAAATAGAGGCACCCCTGGGCTGTTGAGGGGCTCTTTCTTTTAAAATTTATTTATTTTTAATTGGAAGATAATTGGTTTATAATTGTGTTGATTTCTACCATACATCAACATGAATCAGCCAAAGGTATACATACATATGTCCCCTCCCTCCTGATCCTCCCTCCCATCTCCCACCCCATCCTGCCCCTCTAGATTGTCACAGAGCATTGGGTTTGAGCTCACTGGCTGTCTGTTTTACATCTAGTAATGTGTATANTTTTTTTTTTTCATCGTTTTATCCTTGACATCTCCGTGTGACTCATAGTGTTTGACAACGTCTGTGCCCCCAAGGATTACTTTATTTGCCATCTGCTCTACTTTCTACACCATTTCTCCTGGGGAGCAGCTTTTCCCACATGGATTCCATGTTCATAGAGGTGTTGGGGACAGCCCTCAGGTCAGTGACCCCTTGTCCATTCTCCTCTCCTCCTTTTTCTCCTGGTTCCTATAGAATGTCTCTGCTCTGTCATTACTAATCCTACAGTGAAATCTCTCCCAAAGCAATCTCTCCCTACTGGACTCTGCTCTCATCTTTGGCAACGCCGGTTCTGGTCATGGAACATGAACCTTTGATTTCAGTCTTTTTCCCTTTCCATATTTTTGTCACTCTGACCTGCTCATCTTTGTGGAGCCACATTTTGGGCCCCACCCCTTTGCCCTTGGGCTTGTGCATGGACTGGTTCAGGGTCACCTTGCCCTCTTCCCCCTCTGATACATGCTGTACAGGCTGAGCCCATCTTATTGATTTCCATTCTCTTTCCAAATGGTTTATCTTCATTTGAGATTCAAGTCAGCAAACGGGAAGAAGATGCTTGATCGTCAGTGACCAGCAGCTCCAGACACTGCGACTTTGGTAAATTCAGCACTTCCTTGTCTCAGAGTTTCAGTATGAAGGGTTGAATGCTGGATATTTCAACTTGGGTCTCCTCTCAGTGTTTGTCATTCAGCTTGTTTGAAAATGCATTTCATTATCCCATCCCCTAAGAGAAACAACACTTTGAGACCACCTCCCGTCTTCCTGTCACCATCCGTGGAGCCCCACTCCTTTCAGCCCCCAGACATCACTTTGATTGCTCCTCGCCTCTGCCCTTTCGTCCTGCCCGTCAGTGCGTCTTGCCTCTCTTCTCTGGACAGTCTTAGTTTCTGCTGCTTCCTTTCCATTATTTCAGGCAGTTCTTTAGTCCAGGTCCTCCCTGCTGGGAAAGCCCAGGGCAGCTCACCCAAGACCAGTGTTCTGTCCACTATGCCACTATGTATCAGAGAAGTGAAGTTTACCTCTTTCAGGAGGTAAATTTATGTGAATAGTTTTGAATGGTTGTGTTTCTCCAGGGTCATCCTAACCAGGGGATAGAGAAATGCCAGTGACTTGGGAGCACTGTTGTGGAGTGCTTTGGTTTCCCAGGTGGTGTGCAGGCAGCCTACCCACTACTTTAGATCAGTCTCCTCTCACACGTCAGGTTTCATTTTTTTCTCGGCTTTTATGGTACTTTTCCCCTTAGTTGGTGCTTTGACTCCAAGACCCTAAAGCATGAAGAAGAAGAAAGGGTTAACAGCACGGATTTGTGAGTCAGGCAGACCTCAGTTCAGACCCCAGCCCTGCTGGTAGTGGTAGAGTGAGCTTGGACAAGCTAAATCATCTCCCTAAACTCAACTTGGATGACTGTGGTGGCTCAAATGGCAAAGGATCTGCCTGCAATGCAGGAGGCCAGGGTTCAATCCCTCGGTCAGAAAGATCCCCTGGAGAAGGGAATGGTAACCCCCTCCAGTATTCTTGCCTGAAGAATCCCCATGGACAGGGGAGCCTGGTGGGCTACATACCATGGGGTCACAAAGAGTCAGACATGACTGAGCAACTAACACACTTTCACACTCAACTTACCTGTCTTTAAAATGGGAAATGCAGAAGGAAATGGCAACCCACTCCAGTATTCTTGCCTAGAAAAGTCCATGGATAGAGGAGCCTGGCAGGCTGCAGTCCATGGGGTCACATGACTGAGCTTGTATGTATGAGGGTGGAGGGAGATGGGTTGGTAGCAACAAACTGGTAGAACTTAAAAATAAAAAATAAAATGGGAACTGCACTTGACGTTACAGTTAGTTGTGAGGTGTGCACACCTAGAGTCTGACACAGAGCAAACCCAGTCACAACACTTGCTCTCCAACTTGTTAATTGCATGTTGCTGCTAAGTCGCTTCAGTCGTGACTGCCTCTGTGCGACCCCATAGACGGCAGCCCACCAGGCTCCCTCGTCCCTGGGATTCTCCAGGCAAGAACACTGGAGTGGGTTGCCATTTCCTTCTCCAATGCGTGAAAATGAAAAGTGAAAGTGGAGTCGCTCAGTCGTGTCCGACCCTCAGTGACCCCATGGACCGCAGCCTTCCAGGCTCCTCTGTCCATGGGATTTTCCAGGCAAGAGTACTGGAGTGGGGTTGACAGTAAAGTGAGTATCTAGTGGTAGGGCTTCACACCAGCTTTTTCAGTATTTAAAAATTACTTCTAGAAGGTTGAAGTTATCAGGAGATGACAATTCTGGATACGTAGACTGTTGGGGCACCAGTGTAGACTAGTAGTTATGTTGGGAATGAGCATTTGTTAATGTATGACTACTAGTAAAAACTCCTGAGTTGCTGTTTCCAAGCAAAGCCTCATCTTCCTGAGGGCAGGGGCCATCGTGCTGGCTGCAAGCTCCCAATGCCCAGTCAGCAGGAGCTGGAACACTGCCCTTCAAAAGACATAACATCTTTCTAACTGCAGCTCAATTCTCACTTTACCTCCCCTGTAAACCCTCGCCTAACTGTAGCCCGTGGTGATTCCCGCCTCTGAACTCCTGTTGCATTTATTTTGGCAAGTTGTTTATGTTGCTCAGAATTGCCAGATGTCCTTCTTACTTTGCATTGACCTTGGCAACCCCATGAGATTTTAAGCTCCTTTAGCACAGAGCCAATGTCTTAGATATCTTAGGCTTCCTTTTGTACCCAATTCCAGCCTTTTTATAGAGAGAACCCTTAATGGAATCAGTAGTATTGTGATTGTGCTTATTGATAAAGAATTCTGTAGAGCTTGTGGTTGATTCTAAACTGAGTTCTGGTGGGATAGACTATACATTTAACGTTATACAACTAGCAGATAATTAGACTTTGATGGAAAACTATATACAAGTTTCACAGACATTTAGTATACACTGTTTTGGAAATGTATCATTTAGAAATGGGCTAACCTGAAATTATCTTTGTACTTGTGAAACAGAAACTTGACAAGCAGGATTACTGTCATTAAAATTTTATGAATATTGTTATATATGTCAATGCATAAGTTTTTTTTGCTACCTTTCAACCCCCAGAAGCATCAAGTTATGGTAATCAAGGATTATACTGATAACTCTTTTCTAAGTGTTTCTAAATGTCCATTCAGGTGCATTTTTCTAACATTCATATATTTTTTATATTTTTTTGAAATATTCTGTGATTTTATTATGTCTTATATGCATAATGTGATTCATAAGAGATACATAGCAGTCAGCTAGGTATGGGAATTAATCCATCCTTTGAGTTCTGGATTCCAAAAAGAAAAAGAAAAAGTCTGTAGCCTCTATCAAATGCTATTTAGTAGAAGTGTGTGTCCGAAGGACTATAAAAGTGGTGACGCTGGCACCTTTTAAACTAAGGTGATCTCTTTTTCCCCCTAAGTTCTTGTTTTTGTTGTTGTTACATCATGTGGCTTGCAGGATCTACCTTTGCCCCTTGGAATGAAAGTGTGGATTCTTAACCACTGGACCGCCAGGAAATTCCCAAACTAAGATGTTTGTGATTCCATTTTCTTTAATAATGTAACTGGATTCTGGGTGGGGATTCTGGGTGATCTGCAACACCAAAATTAAACTTTACATCCTGATAAAAATGGTGCCACTATTTGGCTTGTAATTCCTTCCCTCGAGCTTTGAGAGATTCCAGTGCAACTGAATTCAGTTTAATTTTTTTTTTAAATCATAATTGAACCCTCACTCATCCCTGTAGTTTCACCAGAGTCTGATCTTCCAGTAGATAATTTTGGGGTGGTGAAATGAAAAGGAAATGTACTCAGATGTGAAGCAACTCTTCAGTTCATCTAATTGTGAAATATAAAATTATGAAGAAACTAAGCAAATAAATGGGAAAAAATGAACTAAATAAGCCAGTCCTTTGACAAATGACCTTTTAAAAATGCTTGTGACTTAAGAGCTCAGAAAGATCACGAAAAAATTTTAAACCTTTTTTTTTAAGGTGGAAAAAAATTATTCTTAACCCTAAAAAAATTTCTCATCGAACTATTAAGACAAAGAAGGCACATAGAATTACCCAGGTTTGAACTTCTGGGGCCAGGGTCTGTTTTTTCCACTTTATTATAAGTACCTAAACCCATCACTTAACTTCCTAGTTTTCAAACTAGGACCTTGGTAAGAATGAAAGTAGGGTGGGTGCCCTCGTTAATTGAATTGTTGTGACGGGTAATTCCAGATTGTCCCAAAGTCAGATGTATGTTTACTCTGTTCATGAAATATCTGGCCTGGAGCCTGGTACAGACTAGGTGCTCAAGATTTTAACTTCTGGAGAATCATGAGACTCCTAAGTAGTAAGGTTTGAAATGAAGTGTGATCATGTCTATGGATGTAAATGGCCTCCAGCTTCCCTGGTGGCTTAGGTGGTAAAGATCCACTTGCAATGTGGGAAACCTGGGTTCGATCCCTGGCACAGTGTAAAGAACTTGCCAATTCAGGAAACACAAGAGACGGGTTCAATCACTGGGTCAGGAAGATCCCCTAGAGTAGGAAATGGCAATACACTCCAGTATCCTTGCCTAGAAAATTCCATGGATGGAGGAACCTGGCGGTTTCCAGTCCACGGGATTGCAAAGAGTCGGGCATAACTGAGAGACTGAGCGCACACTTTTAAAAATAGTATTTTGAAGTAGAGATTTATATGCATGCTTTTTAAAAAATATTTATTTATTTATTTGACTGTGCTGTGTCTTAGTTACAGCGTGTGAAATCTGCTTCCCCAACCAGAGAACGAACCTGGGCCCCCTGCACTGGAAACAGAGTCTTAGCTACTGGACCACAAGGGAAGTTCCGCATGATTTTTTTTTAAATGCAAACTAAGGATATGAATAAAGAGACCGAAAGAGAGCCCAGTGCTTTTCCTTGGCTTTAACACACAGGCTGTCAGAAATGCACCCTAAGTATTAGGAGCCTGGATTTGTTTGGGGTGTGTGAGAGAGAGGTCTTTTGTCTTTGCTGGTAAGAAGAAATACCTTCTTACAAATCATGGGCTTTAATTCTGCTGACTGTAAGGTGTATCTTAATGCCCGTTTTATTGGGGCTGTATTTGATTTGCCCTATGCAAGGAGGACTATATTACATACAGGTGTAGTAGTTGACTTAAACTTTAGTAAATATAAGTGCCTCTTACTGGTCACTTTTATAACATCCACATGAACTTGTATCAGTAACATTAAAAAGTGCACAAAGCCCTGATGAATATCTAGTAGTCAGTGTTGGTGATTCTGGCCTCACTGTGAGACAGATGGTAACAGGGCTGTGCCTTTTAGAAGCTGGAGTTCTACATTATGGCGCCTGGCTGTGCATTCATTTGAGTGACAGTGCAGCCATCGTGTCAGGAGTTACCTTGGGAGGCTGCTCAGGCTTTCGTGAGTTGGTCTGGCTCTCTTGGCCCCTCTAGGGAGCAGGTGTTGAGTTTTACAGATTTATCTTACAGTGATTTCCCAGTTCCCTCCTCATGAGCTCAGAACCCTCCTCACACCTGAGTCTCCCACAGAAGGAGGAGAAAAATTCTTTCTCTTCCAAGAGCCAAATAGGAAGGACAGAGATGACTTAAAAAGCAGTTGAGATTGTTCCGTAAGATCAAACCGAAAATGAACCATTAAACCCCCTGCCTTTTCTGAAAAGAAAATCGACCTATAAGGAGGGTGGCAGGCCTTGCAGAGTACAACACAAGAGTTCAACACAGAGAGAAATGAAAGGAAACAGGACTTCCCTGGTGGTGCAGTGGGTAAGAATCCTCCTGCCAACCAGGGGAACATGGGTTCGATCCCTGGTCCAGGAAGATCCCGCAACTTTGTTGCATTCCCCAGAGCAGCTAAGCCCATTCACGACAGCTCCTGAAGCCCGCGTGCCCTGGAGCCTGTGCTCAACAAGAGAAGCCTCCGCAGTGAGAAGCCCAGGCACCACGAGCAGAGAGCAGGCCCTCCTCACTGCAACTAGAGAAAGCCCATGCAAAGCACCAAAGACCCAGGGCAGCCAAAAAGAAAAAGAAAAAGAAAAAAGGAAAGAGATGAGAGGAAATAGCTCTTCCTAGAGTGGGAACCATAAACACTGTTGCCTTCTTCCTCCCCAGCCTTGGGGAATTGAATAAATCGAATGCAAAAGGTGTGGATTGGGCTTCCTGGGGACTCCATTAATCAGGAGGTTTTGTTCCAGAAAAATACTCTCAAAAAGAAGTGTTTGGATAAGTTTGTTTATTCCTGTAGGATTAAGAGTAAGTTACGCAGCTACCAGTAGTCTTTTATCCCTTACAGGTTGGAGATTTAAAAATAAATTATTGTTGTTATTATTATTGGAGACTGTCTTTCGCTATATTTTCTTTGAGCAGTTTGCTTCACAGAGCAGAATGGCCTCTGCTAAAGAATAAGGATAATAAGACTGTATTGGCAAACCTCCAGCTCCAAGATAAGTAAGCTTGGGGATGTAATATACAATCTGATGACTGTAGTTAGCAAGCTGTATTGTATCCTTGAAAGTTGCCAAGAGAGTAAATCTTAAATGTTCTCACCACACACACACAAAAGGTAAGGTGTGAGGTGATGGAGGTGGTAACTAACCTTATGATTATCATTTTGCAATATCAGCGCATACCAAATCATCATGTTGTACACATAAGACTTCCACAATTTCGTGTGTCAGTTACATCTCGTAAAGCCAGGGGGTTGGGAAATAAGACTGTATCAGGACCTGTGACTGGTTCTTAGAACAGTGGCTGCTGATCTCATGAAGGGGCAGCAGTGGCCATACCAGGCCAGGCTGGTATGGCAAAGGGCATCTCTAGCCACGCAGATCTCTTCTCTGATCCTGGGACTCTGTCACCAGAGATAGTGAATGACAATTTTCACAATTTTATGACCCTTGGCTGTCATCCCAGTAGCAAACAAGTCATAAGCCATTCTCTTCCCCTTTGTAAAATTCCACTTCTATACTCTGGCCTTTTCACCAAGATTTTTTGAAGCAGTGAAAACAGAGAATAGAATTGCATCTCCTTTATGTAACTTCAGCGTGTTTCTTCTGCCACCTCTGACCTCTTCACTGCACAGCCCAGCCCCTTCCCCCCGCAGTTCCTTGGCCTTAGTCCTCCTGCCTCGAAATACCAAGGATGAAGAAGTTAGGGGCAAGCTATATACCAGAGAATAAAGGAAATGCTTGCTGCTTTGCCTTTTCAGGGATAAAGTTACCAAAAGCCAAGGGATTGGTTGTTTATATATTGTATAAAATATCTGGAACAGTTGTTCATTCACTCAGTCATGTCTGACTCTTTGCCATCCCATGGGCTGCAGCATGCCAGGTTTCCCTGTCCCTCACTTTCCCTGTCCTTCACCATCTCCCACAGTTTGCTCAAACTCATGTGCATTGAGTCAGTGATGCCATCCAACATCTCATCCTCTGTCATCCCCTTCTCCTCCTGCCTTCAATCTTTCCCAGCGTCAGGATCTTTTCCAGTGAGTTGGCTCTTCGCATCAGGTGGCCAAAGTATTGGAGTTCGGCTTCAAGATGAACCCTTCCAATGAATATTCAGGGTTGATTTCCTTTAGGATTGACTGGTTTGATCTAGAACAGTATGGTTATTTAATACTAGTGTATATAGAATTGTCATTTTCTGTGCTATTGTAGAATTGAGGGGAAATTGACTTGAACAAAAAGTACACTAGGAAGAAACGGGCTAAGTGTGAATTCTGAATGAGCAAGCCAGAATAGTCTTGTCAGGCAGAAGGCTGTCTACAGAGGTGTAGTCATATCACACAAGTAGATACTGGAATTCAGGAACCAAACAAGACAGGAAGCCTCTGTCAGATCTGTGAGGTCAAGGTCAAGGTGGGGTTCAGAGCAGCTGTTGGGTGTTGGGCTGAGGTTGACCCTGGGAAGTCAGAGCACATCGAGGATGAAGTATAGCTAGAACGTGGTTGCTGACACCAGAACAGGAGCTACCTAGGCTTTGCCCTGGGTTGGGTGGAAAAGTATAAGCAGGTTTTTCTTTATTCTCCAGAGAGAGGCCAGGTTCCATAGGTACTTGTGACTGGTGATTACTCTATTGCTAGAGAACTAAGCTCTCCTGGAGGCCTGGGTCAGAGTGCTTCATTCCATCAACCGAGTGCCTCCTATATATAACAATCGTGGCTTAATGCTGGGAGAAAAAAGAAGTATGGGGTGTAAACTGTACCGTGTGCCCTCTGAATGTAGCCTGGTTTGGAAACATGACTTAAACATGGGAAAAGTTACATAGCACGAAAGCTAAGTCATTCAACTCAAGACAAGGTATTCTGCGAGGTAGAAATGAATTTGTGAGCAAATGGGCAGTGCACGTGGTAAGTGGCTTGCTGCTGCTGCTGCTAAGTCACTTCAGTCGTGTCCGACTCTGTGTGACCCCATAGACGGCAGCCCACCAGGCTCCCCCATCCCTGGGATTCTCCAGGCAAGAATACTGGAGTGGGTTGCCATTTCCTTCTCCAATGCATGAAAGAGAAAAGTGAAAGTGAAGTCGCTCAGTCTGTCCGACTGTTTGCGACCCCATGGACTGCAGCCCACCAGGCTGCTCCGTCCATGGGATTTTCCAGGCAAGACTACTGGGGTGGGGTGCCATTGCCTTCCCCGGTAAGTGGCTTAGAAATGGAGAATTGGGAATATCACTGTGCGTTGGTGGTGCCCGAGGAGGGGAGGCACATGAATTGTTTTATCTTTGAATAACTTGAGAGAAATGGTGAAAGCATGCCAGATGGGGGTCGGGGGCCACTGCCTAAGAGCATGGTGGTGGGAAGCAAAAGAGACAGTCTAGCAACAGGGAGTAGAACAGTTTAATTAAAACTGAGGGTTCAGGAAGGTTAATAGTTGGAGGTGAAGCCAGCAAAGCAGTTCAAATCAAAATGTGAAGGTGTTAAGAGTCCTCAAATTTATCTTCTAGACACTAAGGAATCATTGAAGGTTTTGGGACAGAGGAGTGACATGCTTAGAAATGTTCTAGGAAGATAATCTGGTGGCTGAATATGGGCAGAGTGGGGAAGAAAGAGCGCTCAGGTAGGCCAGGTGTCTGTGCTTGCTTTTCTTTACTGGAGAGCGATAAATGTTTTCACTGTGGAAGAGGCAGCAGGAATAGAAACTAAAAGGTGGTTACAAGAGACATTTTGGAGGATGGAGAAGTAAGTGTCCGCACATTCTTGTCCATGGAGACGAAGAATCATCAAAGGCAAATCCACAGTTTAGGAGCCAAGTGACTAAAAGAATATTTTATGAATAGACATGGGGACATGATCACGGAGGTGAAATGGCTAGATTTTTAGGAAAAGATAGGGAGTTCGTCTTTGGAACATCATCTATGATATTGTAGCAGGAGGCAGAAATAACCTTCCTGGAAGGTACAGCAGAGCAGTTGGCCTGTGATGAACGTGTGGGGGTCACGAGAGCTTAACTCCAGAGAGAGCAAAGTCCAAACACTGGCGATGCCCAAACTTTAAAGGAGGAAGAGGAAGCAGCCAGCACAGTGTGCAATCAGATGCAGAATGGGGAGTTTACAGATTCACAGGGCACACAGATACGAGCATCAAGAAGGAAGTCGTGGTCGGCAGTATCAGATCGGTCAGTTGCCAAGAGGGCAAAGAGAGTAGAGGGTGAAAAAAGGCCATTGATTGGGCAATTAGGAAGTTGTTTACCTTTAAGAGGGCATTCCTGCCCAGTGTGTATGTGTGCCTGGGTGGAGCGGGATTAAGGAGCCTTGAAGACAAGGGAGCATCAACCACTGCTTACAGGCGAGAAGGGAAGGATCAAAAGGGAAGGATTCAGCTGGAACTCCCCTTCCAAGCTGAGAGTGTCCGTGTGCACAGTGTGAAGGCAGAAGAAAAAGACTGTCATTGATTCTTTCGGCAAAACTGTGTTAAGTACCTGCTAAGAACTTGGATCCAGTTAACGTAGAGAAATTGAAAACCAAAAAAGAACAGATCATGGAGGGAGTTCAAAAGGAAATGGGAGAGGCTGAATCCTGAGAACAGCGTCAGAACAGGGAGACCCTTCTTCTCCTGAACTGGGGAGATGGAAGAGAGGATGGAGGATGGGGATAAATTCAGGGATGTTCTGAAATGAAGAGAATAGAGGTGGAAAGCAAGGCTGCTTGGCCTCAGGCTGCTGGACAGCGTGGAAAGTGGGTTGTTACCGAGAGAAAAGGTAGATGAGGTCAAAGGGAAAATGTTAAATAACCACCCACAGGCAATGCTAGGGGGTCAGAAAGACACACACACACGGATCACTAAACACCGACGGTGCTTGAGAGAAGCCCCACTTTCGGTGTGCTTTTATAGGAAATGTTTCTTAACTACGCTGTAGAAGATGGGCAGTGTTTATTTCTGCTTTTGCCTGCAAGGACTTACCCTTCCTCAGCGCCTTGTTACTTTTCCTTAGTTCATTGTCTATGAATTTTTGTTATAGTTATAAATTGCACAGCTCTTCCATAGTTATGATCTTCTAGATTACTGAGGTTTCTTAAATTGTGGGTGAGGTTTTTATATGAAATAATAGTACTTCCTAGATAAATTGATTGATACATGACTTTAGCAGGAAAAGTGAGTGAATAGAGCCCATGAATTATGCTACCCTCGTGGAAAGTGGGTTGTTACCGAGAGAAAAGGTAGATGAGGTCAAAGGGAAAATGTTAAATAACCACCCACAGGCAATGCTAGGGGGTCAGAAAGACACACACACACGGATCACTAAACACTGACGGTGCTTGAGAGAAGCCCCACTTTCGGTGTGCTTTTATAGGAAATGTTTCTTAACTACGCTGTAGAAGATGGGCAGTGTTTATTTCTGCTTTTGCCTGCAAGGACTTACCCTTCCTCAGCGCCTTGTTACTTTTCCTTAGTTCATTGTCTATGAATTTTTGTTATAGTTATAAATTGCACAGCTCTTCCATAGTTATGGTCTTCTAGATTACTGAGGTTTCTTAAATTGTGGGTGAGGTTTTTATATGAAATAATAGTACTTCCTAGATAAATTGATTGATACATGACTTTAGCAGGAAAAGTGAGTGAATAGAGCCCATGAATTATGCTACCCATTCCCCCAGCCAACCCCCCCCCCAAAAAAAATGTTGATAAAATGATTTCAGACTATCTCAGTGAAAACCTCAGACCAACTGCTGGTCAGTTCAGCCCTACAGAATGATTTAAGGTGAGTAGGACACCAGGGGGCAATTATGGTTCATCTGGAAGCTGGCAGATCATGTCGCTCTGGGATTGGACCTGTGTGGGAAGCTTCTTCCTCAGATGAGCAAGTCTGACACTTGCAGCGCCTGTGTATGGGCAGGGAGTACCCAACCATGTGAGACAGCTAGGTATACAGTAGGTGACCAGGCCACCTGAGGCAGCCTTCAGGTCTAACTGGTTGCCACCGGATGAGAAGTGAGGAAGAATTTGTTTCTGTTGCAGACAGTGTTTATTAGGAAAAAACCCCAACATTACGAACTAAGTTCTGGTATTCTGATTCCATCTCTGAGACTTGGCCGTACTCCCACCCCACGAGTCTTCTACCGGAACTCCCCGGGCCCACAGGCTTAGTGGCTAGATTGTGCTTTTGGGTGGAATAGACTCGATTTTCCAACCTTTCTTTAAAACTTATTAATGTTTTGGCTGCGCTGGGTCTTCGTCGCTGCATGCGGGCTTTCTGAAGTTGCCACAAGCGGGGGCTCCTCTCTAGTTGTGGTGCTCGGGCGTCTCGTTGCGGTGGCCTCTCTGGTTGTGGAGCACAACCGCTAGGACGTGCGAGCTTCAGTAGCTGTGACGCACGGGGTTAGTCGCTCCGCGGCATGTGGGATCTTCCCTGACCGGGGATCGAACCGGCGTCCCCCTGTGTCACAAGGCAGATTCTTTCTCCCCGGACCACCAGGGAAGCCCCTTAACCCTTGTTTTGAAGCGGGAAGACAGTATTTTCGAGGACCCAAGCCGCCGGTCAGAACCCAAGGGGCCGTGTCACGTTCCTTCATGCAAGGGCGACTAACATCTCTCTTCCACCCCCCCCACCCCCCGCCCGCAGGTATGGCCTCACATGTGCAAGTTTTCTCCCCTCACACCCTTCAATCAAGTGCCTTCTGTAGCGTGAAGAAACTGAAAGTAGAGCCGAGTTCCAACTGGGACATGACCGGGTACGGCTCCCACAGCAAAGTGTACGGCCCGAGCAAGAACGCGCCACCGTCCCAGCCAGCCGCGGCGACCGTCAGCGCCTCCCTGCCCATCCCCAACCCCAGCCTTGCGTACGAGCAGACCATCCTCTTCCCAGGAAGCACCGGGCACATCGTCGTGACCTCAGCCCCCAGCACTTCCGTCTCCGGGCCCGCCCTTGGCGGACCGCACAACCTCATGCGTCGCAGCACTGTGAGCCTTCTTGACACCTACCAAAAATGTGGACTCAAGCGGAAGAGTGAGGAGATCGAGAACACGAGCAGCGTGCAGATCATCGAAGAGCATCCGCCCATGATTCAGAACAATGCAAGCGGGGCCACCGTAGCCACTGCCACCACCTCGACTGCCACCTCCAAAAACAGCGGCTCCAACAGCGAGGGGGATTACCAGCTAGTCCAGCATGAGGTGCTGTGCTCCATGACCAACACCTACGAGGTCTTAGAGTTCCTGGGCCGAGGGACGTTCGGGCAAGTGGTCAAGTGCTGGAAGCGGGGCACCAATGAGATTGTGGCCATCAAGATCCTGAAGAACCACCCGTCGTACGCCCGCCAAGGTCAGATCGAGGTGAGCATCCTGGCCCGCCTGAGCACGGAGAGCGCCGACGACTACAACTTCGTCCGCGCCTACGAGTGCTTCCAGCACAAGAACCACACGTGCTTGGTGTTCGAGATGCTGGAGCAGAACCTCTATGACTTTCTGAAGCAGAACAAGTTCAGCCCTTTGCCCCTCAAGTACATTCGCCCGGTCCTCCAGCAGGTCGCCACCGCCCTGATGAAACTGAAAAGTCTAGGTCTTATCCACGCCGACCTCAAACCGGAGAACATCATGTTGGTAGATCCATCCAGACAGCCGTACAGGGTGAAGGTCATTGACTTCGGTTCTGCCAGTCATGTGTCCAAGGCTGTGTGCTCCACCTACCTACAGTCTAGATATTACAGGTAAGGCCGTGTGCCCTGAGATAAAGAGATGCTGAATGTCCAGCAGCATTCACAAAGCATGTGCCGTGTTGGTCTCTGCCAGGGAGATAAAATTGCTGCTCTCGGTGGTCATGATTTAGTCGGGAAATTAGGACGTGTGCACTTGGAAATGATGATTAGAAGTCATGTGAAAACAGAGCCAAGTAAGATTCTTGGCGTAGATGTTCAGAGTTGGGAGGGATTCCTGGCAGGGTGGGACTGGGGCTAAGAACAAAGGCATGGCAGGGGAGTCAGGTCTTCATGGACGGATAGAATCCAGATGCAGATGAAGGAGAGAGAGGGACACACATGATGAAGTCGCTCCAGCAGAATGCCCAAAAAGACTCACAGCAGACTGGAGGACTGTCCATCCGGCCAGAACAAAGGATCCATGGTGGGTGGAAGAGCTGACCACAAGGATAAGCTGGCACCAGGATGCTGGGGTCTTAGCGACCAGACTAAGGGGTTGCAGTTGCGTCTGTAAATGTGGAGTAAGTGCCAACGTGTTTGCGCAACAGAGGGTAATGAGATGAAAGTGATGCTCTGAGAAGGTGGTCCTATGTTCCTGTAGGAGGAGGAAGTCAGGAGGGAGGGTCTGTAGCCTGGGGACCAGGCCGCCTGCTCTGGTGATGGGCGAACTCCAGGTTTGGGGTCAGGAAGATGAAGGATTGTAACACCCTTGGTGGGAAAATGTGAAACTTCCATTCCTTCACTCAGCAAAGATTTACTTCACTTCTATCATGAGCTAGGCACAGCGCTGGGGACGGGAACACACCCAGGACAGCAGGGGCAAGGCCCTCACCATCCTGAAGTCTATAGTATATAGCTTCCCACCCTTGGCCCCATGTCAAAGTCACCAGCGGGTGGATGGAGCTTTTAAAAACAAAAAAC
Source organism: Oreotragus oreotragus (assembly GCA_006410675.1). Taxonomy (NCBI): domain Eukaryota; kingdom Metazoa; phylum Chordata; class Mammalia; order Artiodactyla; family Bovidae; genus Oreotragus; species Oreotragus oreotragus. The sequence goes on from SJYX01002390.1 coordinate 122,215, forward strand.
ACCTGATTTAGGACCCAGTCCCCACAAGCTGAACGGACGTCTCTGGGGGAGGTGTCCTGCACAGGTGATTGTCAGGGCTCTCCTGGGGCTCTCAGCACACAGCTGGGGTTGAGAGCCACCGTTGAGGAGGCACCCAGATGAGAGCCCTGGCTCGGGTCAGGGAGGCCTCGTTGCTCTACTCACTAAAGTGTGTGGCTGGGCTGGTTGCCTTGTTCCTGACCCATAAACTGGGTGGGTCCGGGCACCAGCCGTGTGGGGCTGGTGGATGATGGAGCCAGGACATGGCTTGGGTGCTCGGCTCTGAGTCCAGCACATGGTGGGCGCTCAGGAATGGGAACAAGTGAGTCTCTCTGGGAGATGGCAGTGGGTGGCACTTGAGGGAATGTTTGAACGGTCCAAGACTCATGGAGGTTGGCAAGAAACAAAACTAAAACCCCCACGAGAGGATGGGGGCTGACAACATATTTAGGAGGTTGACATGTGGGTGATGAAACCTGAATCCCTCGACTTCATCGTGCCCAGGCCCTGTGGGCCCGGCCCCAAAGGGTGCACATGCTTTCTGCTCACCCCTCCGTCCCGGCCACGGAGGAGGTGAGTGTGTCCGAGCCACGTGGGCACAGCCAGCCCATCAGCCCATTCTGAGGCCATCCTGGTGCCTCCCACCTTGTCTGCCCACCCCTCCACCTGGCCAGATCTGCACAGGTGCCCTCACCCCAGGGTCTCCTGACCCAGCCTGGCCCTCACCCTTGGGTCTCCATCCATGGTCTCGCGCCCCCTCCCCTGGATGGTCTGTGGCCACGAGACAGGCATCCCCGTGGTCCCCCACCTCCCTCATTTCAGTCCTGACTCAAACAGGTTTGCAAGCCATTCCACCTGTTCCATCCACCACCATCCCCCCATTCCTTCTTGAGCATCCAGGGAGGAGCCTCATATCCATGTCCCGTGGGTTTCTGGAGGGTTGGATCTGTATTGCTCACCCGGTTCCTCTCCAATCAACTGCTCCTTAAGCCTCTGTGGTCAGCTGTTGGATCCTCAGCCCCAGAGCCAGGCAAAGAAGGAGGCTGTGAGCCTGGTGCCGTGGCCACCACGGAAGGGAGCCTGGGCTTGCAGACCCCAGGGGAGGGCGTGAGGAGGTGGTTGGGCAGGGCTGGGATGGCAGGCATTCTCTTGAAAGTGCCCTTCTCTCAACGTGCAGCCTGGGTGGCATCATGTAGGCTCACCTGCCCGTCTGAGGGATATTCAGCACTGTGGCCAGCTCCCCACTGGCACTTGGGGGTGCCAGACCAGCATGCCAGAGGCCACTTCTTCCTGGGTCTTGGACTGAATTTAGGGTGAACTGCAGCAGAGTCAAGATGCTCAGGCTTTTATCATTTTGTTAACTTGATGCCATTTAGTGAAGAATACTGGCTTCATTCATGTTTTCTAAAAATCGAGCACAGCAGTCCTCAATGCTTAGTCCTCAGTCGTGTCCAACTGTTTGCAACACCATGGCCTGTAGCCCACCAGACTCCTCTGTCCGTGGGGTTTTTCAGGGAAGAATACTAGAGTGGATTGCCATTACCTTCTCCAGGGGGTCTTCCCGACCCAGACGCTTCTCAGGTGACTCAGTGGTAAGGAATCCACCTGCCAGTGCAGGAGATACAGGAGAATTGCAGGAGAATTGGGGTCGATCCCTGGGTTGGGAAAATGGACAGAGGAGTCTGTTGGACTACGTAGAGTCCATGGGATTGCTAAGACTTGGATATGACCTAGTGACTGAACAACAGCATTCTTAACGTAGGTCTTAGTGACCTCAGCATACCCTTTTTTCTTTCCTTATTAAATGGAGAACTTTCACCTTTTCACTTAAAAGAAGCTCTTTACGGCTTCTCTTTGGCATCTCTGAATTCCCAGCATCACTGCTTTTGTGCTTTGGGGCTGTTATTAAGTAAAATAAGGGCTACTTGAACACAGGTACTGCCATACCACAGTCAGTCTGATCGTCGAGTTGGCTACCAGGAGATTCTACTGGGGGCTCACAGGCAGAAGATGCTGAGCGAAGGGAAGATTCCCATCCTGGCTGGGATAGAATGGAACTTGATGAGACATTATCATGCTCCTCATAATAGCAAGCAATTTAAAACTTAAGAATTGTTCGTTTCTGGAATTTTTCACTTAATGTTTTTGGATTGAGGTTGACTATGATTAAAGGGGAGGGACTACTGCATTTGATTCTATATTGATACCAATTATTTTTCTTTTTTTTTTTTTTGGAGCAAGCAATAAGTTGATGCTCAGATATTTCCACTGTCAGTGTGACCAGCAGACTGAAAACAAGACTAAATATTAAGCTCTACCCAGGAAAAACAAAACGACATGCCATTCAGGCAGGAGATACTGATTAAAATGTGTGAATTTTTGTTTGTTTCTGCTCCAAGCTGTTCAAAATACTCTTGTCTAGATTTCATTTGAAATACTTAAGACTATTAGCAGGACCAGAGAAGTGGGGGGGTATGCACAAAAACTTAAGGCATAAGAAATGGCCAGTAAGCTCCTTCAGAATAATCCAGCCTTTTTTTCCTGGTTCGAAAGGTTTCAGACACTATCTTCAAATTGGGGGCGGAGATATATTTTAATTCGGTTCAACTCATCACACGTTCATTGGGTGTCCTGTGGTGGATGCACTGAAGGGTGGGAGAGATAAGACACAAGATTTCCAATCTGGAGGAGTTTATGGTTTCTCTGAGGAGATTAAAAGACACAAGCAGATTGCCTGGAGTGTAATTCTGATACTTTGATATTGCAAATGTTTGATCACGCAGCAGATCCTCATTGAGACTCTAGGGAACCCATGATGAGAAAAACCAGTAAAAGAGGTTCAAAGTCAATGAAAGATTTTGCAAGATGGGTTAATAGGGAAGATTTATAGAGCACAGCTATATATTGAAGGACTGTTGAGGTCTGTCTTAAAGGAAGTGTGAGATGGGGGTGGGGGGCAGCCTGAGAGGCACGGAGACTGGAATAAATAAGGGAATATGGTGGAGGTGGGGAAAACGACATGAGATCTGCAAGTAGTTGGAGGCCTGGGTTGGAAAGGAAGGGTTAGGTGAGAGAGGCCAGACAGTGGAGAATTTTGATTGAGGCTTCAGGGGCTTGGATTTAACAAAGGAATGATTCAGTGACGTTAAGAATATTGGTGAAGTTAATCAGTTGAAATGGCAGGAATACGTTTGGGAGAACGTAGAGGCTAGGAGACAACAGTAGTTGTTCGTGAATAAAGGGAAGAGGCCATAGATTATAGTGGGGATTCCCCCACCCTCACCGGTATAAACGTGAACATGTGTTTTTTTTTGGCTGCTCTGGGTCTTCTTTGCAGTGCAGGGCTTTTTTCGTTCTTGAGCATGTGGGATCTTAGTTCCTCTTGTTGTTCAGTCACTAAGTCATGTCTGACTCTTTGCAACCCTGTGGACTGCCGCATACGAGGCTCCTCTGTCCACTGTCTCCCGAAGTTTGCTCAAACTCATGTCCATTGAGTCGGTGACGCTATCCAACCATTTCGTCCTCTGCCACCCCCTTCTTTTGCTTTCAACCTTTCCCAACGTCAGAGTCTTTTCCAGCGAGTCAACTCTTCACATCAGGTGGCCGAAATATTGGAGCTTTAGCATCAGTCCTTCCAATGAATATTCAGGGTTGAACTCCTTTCAGATTGACTGGTTTGATCTCCTTGCTGTCCAAGGGACTCTCAGGAGTCTACTCCAGCACCACAATTCAAAAGTATCAATTCTTCAGCATTCAAACTTCTTTATGGTCCAGCTCTCACATCTGTACATGACAACAGGAAAAACCATAGCTCTGACTATACAGACCTGTGTCGGCAAAGTGGTGTCTCTGCTTTCTAATACACTGTCTAGGCTTGTCATGGCTTTTCTTCCAAGGAGCAAGCTTCCGCAGTGATTTTGAAGCCCAAGAAAATAAAGTCTGTCACTACTTCCCCTTACAAGGGAGCAAACCTGCATCCCCGGCATTGGAAAGCAGCTTCTTAACCGCGGGACGCCCAGGGAAATTCCTGTGAACATTTTTAGTGCTTTTAGATGCTGGTATTGTGATTGCAGAGCTGGCTAAAGGGAACAGGTAGGTCGGTTGGTTTTGCTGTCTTTTGTTAATGGACTCTGCCTTCCCTAAGGCACAGTTGTGAGGCTCTGGCCTCCAGAACCTGGTTTCAAGTCCCACCAGTGCTATCAAGTAACAGGCTGTGGGAGGAGAGTTGAGAGACCTTAGCTCCAGTCCTGGCCCTGTGCGTCCCCAGCTGACTTTGTTCCCCTGAGTCAGTGTATTGATAGAATATCCACTGTGAGCCGTCCCCACTCCCGCATCTGGATCCCATTATGACCAGGGCCTGTGCTTCGTCCATGGCCAGGGGACAGTTTCCTCTCCTGTGGGCTGACCTTGATCTCATTAGCTCACACTGGGGACCCACCATCACCTCCTCCCCATCAACGGGGAACACAGCATCTTCCAGAACGCCTTAAGTCACTTCAAAAAAGGGGCATAACTTAATAAAGCCATAAAATGAGTTTCCAAAACTGCAAAGCTTATGCAGATTAAAAAGTGTAAAAGATTCCTGAGTAGAAGTTAGGTCTGATTGAAAAGAAGAGCTCTGAAAGCAACTGCAGGCATTAGCCTTTTCAGTTAATTTGTCTTTCGTTACTAGCAGATGCAACAGGAAAGGGTGCTAGTTTACCCTTGAGAATATTGAGTGAAATCTTCAACCCACTGGCAGTCTTATTCACTCAGACGAAGGAGGTGGTTTATAAATACGTGAAAGCTTTTAGAGTTGCAATCTCTTTTCTGAGAAGAAGTAATCAATAAGTTATCTGGGGTGTTAGGTTATCTTTAGTTTTCCCTTGCTTTTCTCTCGGACCTTGAGTTGTGTGGTGAAATCATTTGAAATTGGATTTTGCTTTAGTATGAAGTAAAGTAAGAGCACCCCTGTTTGAGTGTATCTCTACCCCGGTGTTTTAGTCCTTCTTACACACACACACGTGCACAGTCACGCAAATAAACCCAGATGCCAGTGGCACCCCACCCCAGTACTCTTGCCTGGAAAATCCCATGGACGGAGGAGCCTGGTGGGCTGCAGTCCTTGGGGTCGCTAACAGTCGGACAGACTGAGCGACTTCACTTTCACTTTTCTCTTTCATGCATTGGAGAAGGAAATGGCAACCCACTCCAGTATTCTTGCCTGGAGAATCCCAGGGATGGGGGAGCCTGGTGGGCTGGCGTCTATGGGGTCACACAGAGTCGGACACGACTGAAGTGACTTAGCAGCAGCAGCAGCAGCAGCAGCCACAATATAAGCCCACACATGACTTACGCACACCTGGATGTGCTTGTGAGCATCTTGGTGATAGAAGCTAGCCGTCAACTCTAGCAAAGATGCTGATGTACACGGATGCCCACCACATGGAGAAGGACACATACACACAACTTCACAGACACTGAAAAACCTCATGCATTCACAGATCACATGAGCCAACCAGAGTGACGCCAGAGGCCAAGGGCCCAGGTGCAAAAGCAGTGTTGATGCCCCGGAAACTTGACCCAATTGTCTGCCTTGCTGCAGAACTACCATCCACATGTCCGCAAACCTGAGGATGGTAGGGCTGGAACCATTCTTGAGCTCAGGGTACGAACCAGTCATTTTCGAAGTGTGATTGAAGGACCCTACTTCTGCAGTACCAACCAGGTGCCTTTTAAAAATGGAGATTCCTGGGTTGTAAGACAGATCTAAGAAACAGACTTTCTGGGTATGGGGCCAGATGATTTAAACAAGCTCTGCAGCTCATTCTTTTTTTTTTTAAGCCACTTTATTGACGTATGACTGACATACAAAAAGCCTTACATGTTTAATATGTATAACTTGAGGAGTTTGGAGGTTACTTTCTGGGTATGGGGCCAGATGATTTAAACAAGCTCTGCAGCTCATTCTTTTTTTTTTTAAGCCACTTTATTGACGTATGACTGACATACAAAAAGCCTTACATGTTTAATATGTATAACTTGAGGAGTTTGGAGGTAAAACTATCACCGCAGTTGATGGGCTAAACAGATCTATCACCTCCAGGAGTTTCCTCCTGCATTATTTCTTTATTTACGTTTTAAAAATTATTATTTTGTCCTTTGAGAACTGTTGCTCAAGTTGGCTTGGGTCCCAGAGTCTGTCATCCCACAGAGGGCGTTACTACTTGCCCCGTCAAAATGGGAGCGATGGGGCCACGGTTGACAGTCTGGCATGGAACTGTTGACCTTTCACCTCAGTGGCTGACAGCCCCTCCTTGGGGCCCAGTTGTTAGATTCCTTGTGGTCAGACCCTTTCTGCTTCAATGGTGGTGACTGAAGATCCAAAAATAGTTGGCACATGGGACAAGAGGGGTTTATGTGGGTTGGTAAACTGACAAGTGGGTGGTTGGGAGGG
>SJYX01002391.1:6566-33809 GCA_006410675.1 Oreotragus oreotragus
AAAAAAAGTCCAACTCTCACATCCATACATGACTACTGGAAAAACCATAGCTTTGACTAGATGGACCTTTGTTGCCAAAGTAACATCTCTGCTTCAATATGCTGTCTAGGTTGGTCATAATTTTAAGTTCTTAATTGTAGCTAAACTATCTAATTCAACAGATTCAAAGGCCAAATATTTAAACCAAATTGTGATTAAGTTGTGATTAAGTACATAGAAGAATGAAAAGTTGAATTTTATTTCTCTTTGTGTTATCACTTTATTTCTCTTTGTGTTACTGTTAAATAATATAAATTTTTATATGATCTAAAAGTATCTTATCCAAAAGCATATTGAGCTATTAACAATCAACTGCAGAGAGATTTTCTGTACATCAGCTTGAACTGACCTAGCTTGTCTCAAATCCTCAAATAGGAAATTTAATCCTCAAGAAATTTTGAATGTATTTAAAAATACATGATTAGTTCCTCTGATTAAGAGAAAGCTATAAGCCACACCTCATTATTTTTGCTGAAACAGTTGACTATAAATGAATGCATATTCTTTCTTTTAAAAACCAACAGAGTTAGACACGATTGAACGACTAAGCACAAGGCAGCACAAGGATGTTAGTGATCCTTTGTGATCCTGGTTTCATTGCTAATTCCGTAAACGGTACAGAATAGCATTAATGTACCCATTTTCTGTGCTATGATTGGAGATAGATAACTAGACATTTACTGAAGACATTTCTGTTAATATTCTTTTACTTAAATTTCACAGGGACTTTTTTTATCCAGGTATCATTAGAGTATGTTAGTCGCTCAGTCGTGTCCTACTCTTTGCAACCCCATGGACGCCAGGCTTCTTTGTCCATGGGATTCTCCAGGCAAGAATACTCGAGTGGGTTGACATTTCCTTCTCCAGGCATCATTAGAGACATTCAGTTTATTTCCAAGCTGTTTGTAAAGATACAAGTATGCAGCTCATAAGGTTACAGAGGACTTCTGCTAGCTTGTAGGATGTCTATGTACCAGTTTTTTAAAGAGCCTCTTTGGCAGAAATATCAGAAAAAATTAAATCCTCCTGGGAAGAGAAACGGCACATCTACAACAGAAGGAGCAGAGTGAAGTAAGTCAGAAAGAGAAAAACAAATATTGTATTCTAACGCAGATATGTGGAATCTAGAAAAATGGGATAGATGATCTTATTTGCAAAGCAGAAGTAGAGACACAGACAAAGAGAACAAATATATGGATACTAAGGGGAAAGAGGGATGGGAGGAATTGGGAGTTTGGGACTGACGTGTTTATATATATACACACTATTGATGCTATGTATAAAATAGATAAGTAATGAGAACCTACTGTATAGAACAGGAAACTCTACTCAGTGCTCTGTGGTGACATAAATGGGAAGGAAGTCCAAAAAAGAGGAGAGACTGGTATATAAATAGCTGATTCACCTTGCTGTGCAGCAGAAACTAAAATTTGTCAAGCCTGTCTGACTCTGGCACCCCACGGACTATAGCCCGTCAGACTCCTCTGTCCATGGGACTTCCTGGGCAAGAATATTGGAGTGGCTTGCCATTTCCTTCTCCAGGGGATCTTCTCAACCCAAAGACTGAACCTGCGTCTCCTTTATTGGCAGACAGATTCTTTACTGTTCAGCCACTAGGGAAGCTCATAAAGCAATTATACAGCAATAAAAAGATGAAGTTNCCTGTCTGACTCTGGCACCCCACGGACTATAGCCCGTCAGACTCCTCTGTCCATGGGACTTCCTGGGCAAGAATATTGGAGTGGCTTGCCATTTCCTTCTCCAGGGGATCTTCTCAACCCAAAGACTGAACCTGCGTCTCCTTTATTGGCAGACAGATTCTTTACTGTTCAGCCACTAGGGAAGCTCATAAAGCAATTATACAGCAATAAAAAGATGAAGTTAAAAAATAAAAACAGAGAAAAGCCCATGACGTATCAAAGGAAGGGCCTCCTGAATTTCAGCCCCGCCCCCCACATCCCCTCACACTCAGAGCTGGGTGCCTTTGAGCAGTGTGCATACCACATAACTGTATGAGGTAGCCCTGAGAATATTTTTATTTATCTGATGATTCATTTATTTCACTACTTAGCATACATATTTTTTTGTTTTTGCATTTTTAAAAATTCCAAACTGAGACTCAGTAGGTCTTTCTACAAACCGTAGAAACCATATGTAGATCATTATCTTATTTTTACTTTTATAAAGGGAATGAGTCACTGGCTTCTCCACTGTGTTGCCAATAGAACATATATAAGAAAGGCTGTTCCAAGTTATGAGCCGGTTCTTTGAGCTTAGAGCTCAACATTCAGAAAACTAAGATCATAGCATCCGGTCCCATCACTTCATGGCAAATAGATGGGGAAACAGTAGAAACAGTGGCTGACTTTTTATGTTTGAGCTCCAAAATCACTGCAGATGGGGACTGTAGCCATGATATTAAAGAAACTTGCTCCTTGTAAGGAGAGTTATGACCAACCTAGACAGTATATTAAAAGCAGAGGCCAACAAAGGTCCATCTAGTCAAGGCTATGGTTTTTCCAGTGATCATGTATGAAAGTGGGAGTTGGACTATAAAGAAAGCTGAGCACAGAAGAATTGGTGCTTTTGAACTGTGCTGGAGAAGATTCTTGAGAGTCCCTTGGACTGCAAGGAGATCCAACCAGTCCATCCTCAAGGAGATCAGTCCTGGGTGTTCATTGGAAGGACTGACGTTGAAGCTGAAACTCCAATACTTGGCCACTTGATATGAAGAGCTGACTCATTTGAAAAGACCCTGATGCTGGGATAGATTGAGGGCAGGAGGAGAAGGGGACAACAGAGGATGAGATGGTTGGATGGCATCACTGACTCAACAGACATGAGTTTGGATAAACTCTGGGAGTTGGTGATGGACAGGGAGGCCTGGTGTGTTGCAGTCCATGGGGTCACAAGGAGTTGTACACGACTGAGCGACTGAACTGAACTGAACTCTTTGAAAAGAAGTCAATTAGGAGATAGACCAGCACTGCCAAGACAAAACACTTTCTCCTTGAGACTAGGATATCTGGGTGACAAATGTATCCATTTGCTAAACTACTGTGTGAGTCCCCTAGTTGTTCATTTTTACTAAAAAGTAATTAACTAAGCACAATATAAGAGTCCCCAGCTTATTAGAAAAGTTTCTTGGGAATTTAAATAAATTAGCTATGATTAGAACTAATGAAATCTCCAAGAGTACCAGATTTAATTGCAAAAGTTGTTCAGATAAAATACCTAATAATTTGTCTTAGAAATGTGGAGAAAGTTAAATGTCCAAGTGTATCAAAGAGAAAAGAAAAATCCAACAACTGAAAACTAGTAATAATTTTTAAAAATGCTAAAAAAGGACAGTAAATATATTTAGAAATATTCATGCCTCCCATTCAATATAACACAATGGGTGTTAATTTGTTATACTAACACTTTATATGTAATTTTAGGGGTTCTTTGGGGAAAGTGTAAGTGTTATTTGCTTCTTAATGTCCAACTTTTTGCGATTCCCTGGACTGTAGCCCATCAGGTTCCACTGTTCATGGAATTCTCCAGGCAGGAATACTGGCATGGGTTGCCATTTCCTTTTCCAGAGGATCTTCCCAACCCAGGGACTGAAACCCAGGTATCCTGCATTACAAGCAGATTTTTTACCATCTGAGCCAGCAGGAAAACCCTCTTTGGGGAAAACCACTCTGTTAATTGGGCTTCTCTTGTGGCTCAGCTGGTAAAGAATCTGTCCACAATGCTGGAGACCTGGGTTCGATCCCTGGGTGGGTTGGCAAGATCCACTGGGGAAGGGAAAGGCTACCCACTCTAGTATACTGGCCTAGAGAATTCCATGGACTATACAGTATCCCAAAGAGTCAGACACGACTGAGCGACTCACTTTCAATCTTTTAATTGGTGCATATAGTACACTAATTTCAATATTTTGAAAGACTATTTCTATGGTGTAAGTAAAACAATAGAAATTTTCTTTAACATTTACCAGGGCTCTAAAAGTTTGAAAACGTTTGTGAAAGTTAAGAAAGGAAACAGTGTCACACTGCAGCTGAAGCACAATATTCATTTTGGCTCACCGTTACTTTGAGTCAAAGATTTAATAACATGATTTATTCTCATGCAACATAAATGGATATTAAAAACTAAGTGTATCTCTAAAAAAGGCAATAGCATTTGTATTTTTTTTGCAATAAATAAAATCTTTTATCCAGAAAGGTTTTCTAAAATATTTTCCTATTAAATCATGCCATTTGTCTTGGTCAATAATAACTTCATTTTCTCATGGCACAGATATGTTTTTGTTTTAAAATATACTGTGCCTCAATCTGCAGATAATTAAAAATGATTCAAACAAAAATACCTAGAATAAAATTCTGATTAAAAATAAATAAAGCATTAAAATTAGGAAAACGGATCCAGAAATATAAACAAAACATGTAGAAAAATAAAAGAAAAAAATCAAATCATAGGACCTACATATTTAAGGACAGTTGAATTTCAAATGGAATTGAACATCCTAGCAAAAATAATTACACAATTCTCACTGTCAGAAATTGGAAAACTCACCAGGAAATACCAAAGATTTTCTCAATGCTAAATTTTAAAATTAAATAAATGTGAGGTTTTACATTAGAAAAGTGAGAAACAGAGACAAGTGGCAAATGTCCTTGGTGATATTATTATATCAAATGGAGTGGTTTAATGTAGTCAGACTGCGTAGCTTCCCGCGGTAAAGCCAAGAATATAAATAAAGCTATTATTTTTCAAGGACCATTGTAAGTTGCTCTTAGCTTGTAGCTTTCTAATAGTCTTGTGTGGCCTAAGGATAACATTTGAGCATATGGATTTATTTTTAAAAATTCAGATAATTCAGGCAGTTTAAAAGAAAGAAAAGGTTCAAAAGAAAAGAACACTTCTCTGTGTTGTACGTTCAATAAAACTGGAAAGTAAATAGTTNGCTATTATTTTTCAAGGACCATTGTAAGTTGCTCTTAGCTTGTAGCTTTCTAATAGTCTTGTGTGGCCTAAGGATAACATTTGAGCATATGGATTTATTTTTAAAAATTCAGATAATTCAGGCAGTTTAAAAGAAAGAAAAGGTTCAAAAGAAAAGAACACTTCTCTGTGTTGTACATTCAATAAAACTGGAAAGTAAATAGTTTGAGAACTTCAGAGATCAAAAGTATTGAAATTTTGGCTGAGGGTAAGCATATAAGAATAGAAATCAAATCAACATGCATGATTTTGTCTTTCTCCAAATGTTCAGAGAAAACTCTCAGTAGTGTATACTGAAAACTTTTGGAAAATACATACACATATACACACACACACATTCATCTTTTAATGCATGGATCAGCTGAATAAGGGTAAGGTAACTCCTTACAGGCCAGAAAGAACAGGAAACAGCTTCTTAACCAAGGACTGCAATATGTAAATTAACAAAGGTACCTGTTCATCCATCTATGCCCTAAAGCTGGCATATAAAAAACTAACAAAAGCTAGAGCTTTAAGCATGGGGAAGTGGTAAAGCTGTCTTCTACCACCACAAACTCTCAGGACTCTGTAAAAGAATATGATCAATAATGAGAGTGGGGCCAGGGCAGGGGGGTGGTAAGGAGTGAAAACACTTTCCTGATCTTTTTTTAAAGATAGACCTGCTGCTCCTACAACCTATGTACTCAGTCATGTCCAATTCTTTGCGACCTCATGGACTATAGCCCGCCAGGCTCCCCTGTCCATGAAATTTTCCGGGCAAGCATACTGGAGCAGGTTGTCATTTCCTACTTGAGAGGATCTTTCCAACCCAGGGACTGAATCTGAGTCTCTTGCATCTCCTACACTGGCAGGCAGATTCTTTATCACTAGCCTAAATGGCTGGGGTGTGTGTGGCAGAACTGGGGAGATGTCATTTAGAGGTGAAAACTTGAAGCTGGTAAGTTCTGGAGATCTAATACACACCACAGTGATTATAGTCAACAATACTGTATTATAAACATCAAAGCTGCTAAGAAACCAGATCTTAACTCTTCCTAACACAAAAAGAGAAATGGCAATTATGTGATATGATAAAGATGTAAGCTCCCACTACGGTAGTAACCATACTGAACAACACAAATATACCAAACCCATATGCTGTACACCACAGACTCACACAATGTTATATGCAATTATATCTCGATTGAAAGAAATAAAGCCCTAAGCAGAAAATGTAGATTAATTTGTCCTGCTTTGGTAGTGAGTGCCCTTGACTATTTTTTTTTTCTCATTAAACTTTTTTGTTTTAATGGTTTTTGTGAGGGAATTTTGGTCAAGTTGTTTCTGTTAAAACAGTCTAAAGTTTTAAAACCAATAATTTAACATTGCAACACAGAAAAAAAGAAAAATTTTAAAAAGGCCGATAAAACATTCTATTTTCTTCTGAAGGTTTCAGAATGCAGTTATCATTAACTGGTCTTTTACTATTAAATTTAAATGGCCAATTGAGACAAATAGTTCTGAGATGATTTTTCCACCACTGACTAAGACTGGGGTGGCAGGAATTAGGGATCATACTTATTTAGCATTCTGCACAGACTTGGTGCCCTTGCCAGCTCCAGATGCCTTTTTGTCCACTACTTTGATGGCATCCACAGCAACTGTCTCATGTCATGAACAGCAAAATGGCCCAGAGAAGCAGAGTTAGAGAAGATGTCAAAACACATAGGATTATTAGGAAACATTCTATAAGTTTATACTTTAAAACTGGCCTCAAAGTATTTTCATAGGAAAAATCTAATTAACAGGAGTTCATGAATTTTTGTTTTTAAATCACAAAATATAAAGGAAAACATGCCATCATCACGGAGATGCACGCACACAAATACTTGATATAAAGATACCACTTTTTGCTGTTAGGATATTCAACTCACCAGAAAGGATAACAATTTTAAAGTCTATGGCACCCAATTACCAGCTTCAAAAGCCAAACTGATGAAGCTATAGGGGAAAGTCACTAATCTCCAGAATTATAGTATATTTTAAATACTTCTCTTATACATTAAATAAAAAATCAAGATAGATATGAATAATATATATGTGTGGAGAGAGAGAACTGTATCTACCTGAAACAAGTATAAAAAAGACAACATCATGGATAATAAAGTACAACAAATGTTTTAAAAATCATTATGATGGAGTTCACACGCTTTGTATATTGTACAAATCAGAAAGCAGTATCAAAGGGCAATAAAAAGATAACTCAAATACATTTCTCAATCCTTTACAAATACTAAAGAAAATATACCACCTAGAAAAACATCAGAGGCAAACAAAGTAATACACATAAAAATTATAATATTCTCATGCTAAAAAAATAGGAAAAATCAAATAACTAATTGAATCAAATCAATTTTCAGGACATAGTAAAAATACAAGAGTATGCACACAGAAGTTAAAAGGAAAAAAATACAGTTAGTAATAGAAATTAATGATATAGAAAATAAAGTTAGACCAGAAAGAAAAAAAATAAGAGCACAGATTTTTTTTTCTCTTAAATAACCTGAGAGAAAAATCATGAATTAAAAACAAAAATTCCTTTAACTTTTTGTATATATTTTAAAAACTGTCAAATGTTACATTTAAATGAGATTTTATAGTAAATTGACTAAGGATGTTGTAAGGACTTAAACCTTCTAAAATTATATACATAGTTATAATTATTAATATTTTCAGGGATCCTCAACAAGTTTGGTTTATAACATCCCGGAATTATAATTTAAATTAAAATTGTATCACACATATCATACGAAACAAAAACATAAGTTGTTTTTATACTCAAAGTGTCCTATGTTTGCAATGGAAAAATTAAAACAAATTTCTTTATATTTCTTCAAACATTTTTGTAGCTCGTCATTACACATAGGAAAAATAGCTAAAACACTGTTAGCTCATTACAAGTTTCTAAATGCACAGGCTCGAAAAATGTAGCTTTATACCTGATATTTTACCTTTAATTCCTTTACTTTCTGGCACTCTAGATGAAAAAAGATTTTATGATAATTCTACTCTGTGTTGCTCCTGTATTTATATTTAATGGTTTAAAACTTTTTATAAAATCTAATCTCTGCAATACTATATTACTTTCAAAATGTCCATCTTATATAAGTGGAGTTACATTCCACATTATCAATAATGCAAGAAAAGATATCATCAGTCCTGGATTGATAAAGAACAAAAAGGAGTGAATGTTGAGGAGGGAAATCCGCATGGAAACTATAGTTTTGGACGATGATAAAGCTATTACTTTTCAATGAATTTCATATTTTATTTTTATTTATTTTTTCTCTGCTTGGAATATTCTCCCTCACAGTTTTCCATGACTCTGTCCCTCACTTCCTTCTCATCTTTTCCCAAATGTCATCTCAGTTATCTTCCCTGGTCAGACTATCTAAAATTTAAACTTTTTTCCTTTCTCATTCCCCTTTCCCTCTTTATATATTATTTTTTTGCCATGCATTTAGAAATGTCTAACATATCATTTATTTCAATTAATGTACTATATTATCTTTTTCCACCATCAGAATTAAATCCTATGAGGGAAGATATTTATGGTTATTTTGCTAACCACTGTTAAATCCAGTGACTAGAACATAATCTGATAGATAGTAAAGACCAAAAAGTGCTTCCTAAAAATTTTTCTTCATTTAGAGTGTGATGAAATCATTTTCAAAAGTGTGTATTTCTTTAATAATAATTGATACTTCATCCATAATTTAGAAAATAGAATAAAATTAAAATAGATGTGGAAGTTTAAAAACGTATTGAAGACATTATAAACATACTCAAATAATTATTTGATAAATACTTGATAAATTAGACTAGAATTTTCTCAGTATGTTTATATACATTTATACATGTATTTGCGCACACTGTTTATGTACTTATACGGGTATACTGTATAATCATTGGGGCTTCCCAGGTGGCACTTGTGGTAAAGAACCTGCCTGCCAATGCAAGAGACGCAGATTTGATACTTGGGTCAGGTAGATCCCCTAGAATAGGAAATGGCAACCTGCTTCAGTATTCTTGGCTGGGAAATCCCATAGACAGAGCAGCCTGGTGGGCTACAGTCTGGAAGGGCTGCAAAGAGTTGAATATAACTGAGCAACAAAGCACATGCCCATGTACACACAAACACAAACAATATACTCATTACCTGTCTCACTGAATTTTGAGATCTTTATGCATTATTATGCATATTCATATGGGTCTGTACACATGTAATGATGTGTATAAAGCAGGAACTAACATTTGTTGCATTTCCACATTGTTGAATACAAACCCAACTACAGTTTAATCTCAGAATAATCCAAACACAAATTCAATAGAAAGCAGGACTAATTCATTTCTGTTCAATTCAATTGTTCAGTTGTATCCATATCTTTAAGACCCCATGGACTGTAGCATGCCAGACTTCCCCATCCATCACCAACTGCCACATTGCTCAAACTCATGTCCATCGAGTCGGTGATGCCATCCAACCATCTCATCCTCTATCAGCCCCTTCTCCTCCTGCCTTCAATCCTTCCCAGCATCAGGGTCTTTTCCAGCAAGTCAGTTCTTCTCATCAGGTGGCCAAAGTATTGGGAGTTCAGCTTAAGCATCAGTCCTTCCAATGAATATTCAAGACTAATTTCCTTTAGGATGGACTGGTTTGATTTCTTTGCAGCCCAAGGGACTCGCAAGAGTCTTTTCCAGCACCACAGTTCAAAAGCAACAATTCTTCAGTGCTCAGCCTTCTTGACGGTCCAACTTTCACATCCATATATGACCACTGGAAAAACCATAGCTTTGACTAGACAGATCTTTGTTGGCAAAGTAATGTCTCTGCTTTTTAATATGCTGTCTAGGTTTACCATACCTTTTGTTTCAAGGAGCTAGTGTCTTTTAATTTTATGGCTGCCGTCACCATCTGCAGTGATTTTGGAGCCCAAGAATATTGAGTCTATCACTGTTTCCGTTGTTTGGACCATTTCTTTGCCATTAAGATATGGGACCAGCTGGCATGATCTTAGCTTTTTGAATGTTGAGTTTTAGATCAACTTTTTCACTCTCTTCTTTCACTTGCATCAAGAGGCTCCTCAATTTCTCTTTGCTTTCTGCCATATGGGTGGTATCATCTGTATATCTGAGGTTATTGATATTTCTTCCAGCAATCTTGATTCTAGCTCATGCTTCATCCAGCCCAGCATTTCTCATGATGTTATCTGCATATAAGTTAAATAAGCAGGGTGACAGTATACAGCCTTGATGTACTACTGTCCCAATTTGGAACCAGTCTTTTGTTGCATGTCTGGTTCTAACTGTTGCATCTTGACCTGCATGGCTCCTTATTAGGAAGCAGGTAAGGTGGTCTGGTATTCCCATCTCTTTAAAAATTTTCCACAGTATGTCATGATCCACACAGTCAAAGGCTTTGGTGTAGTCAATGAAGCAGAAAGAGATGGTTTTCTGGAACTCTCTTGCTTTTTCAACGACCCAACAGATGTTGGTAATTTGATCTCTGGTTCCTCTACCTTTTCTAAATCCAGCTTGAACATCTGGAAATTCTCGATTGATGTACTGTTGAAGCCTTGCTTGGATAATTTTTGAGCATTATTTTGCTAGTGTGTGAAATGAGTGCAGTTGTGCAGTAGTTTGAACATTCTTTGGCATTGCCTTTCTTTGGGATTGGAATGAAAACTGACCTTTTCCAGTCCTGCAGCCACTGCCAAGTTTTCCAAATTTGCTGGCATACTGACTGAAGCACTTTCACAGCATCATCTTTTGGGATTTGAATTAGCTCAGCTCAAATTCCATCTTCTCCACTAGCTTTATTCATAGTGAGGCTTCTTAAGGCCCACTTGACTTTGCATTCCAGGCTGTCTGGCTCTAGATGAGTGATCATATCATCGTGGTTCCTGGGTCACTAAGATCTTTTTGGTATAGCTCTTCTGCATAATCTTCCCACATCTTCTTAATATCTTCTGCTTCTGTTAGGTCCATACCATTTCTGTCCTTTATTGTGCATATCTTTTCACGAAATGTTCACTTGGTATCTCTGATTTCCTTGAAGAGATCTCTAGTCTTTCCCATTCTATTGTTTTGCTCTATTTCTTTTTATTGATTACCTAGGAGCTTTCTTATCTTTCCTAGATATTCTTTGAAACTATGCATTCAACTGTGCATATCTTTCCTTTTCCCCTTTGCCTTTAGCTTTTCTTATTTTCTCAGCTATTTGTAAAGCCTGCTCAGACAACCATTTGTCATTCTGCATTTCTTTTTCTTGAGCATGGTCTTGATCACTGCCTCCTGTACAATGTCATGAACCTCCATCCATAGTTCTTCAGGCACTCTATCAGATCTAATCCCTTAAATCTATTTGTCACTCCCACTGTATAATCATAAGGGGTTTGATACCTGAATGGTCTCGTGGTTTTCCCCAGTTTCTTCAATTTAAGTCTGAATAAGGAGTTTATGATCTGAGCCACAGTCAGCTCCCAGTCTTGTTTTTGCTGACTGTATAGAAGTTCTCCATCTTTGGCTACAGAGAATATAATCAATCTGATTTCTGTATTGACCATCTGGTGATGTCCATGTGTAGAGTCATCTCTTGTGTTGTTGGAAGAGTGTGTTTGCTATGACCAGTGCATTCTCTTGGCTAAACTCTGTTAGCCTTTGCCTTGATTCATCTTTTACTCCAAACCCAAACTTGCCTGTTACTCCAGAATTCAACTTAAGTCACTGAGACTTCAAATTTCATCTTCCTCACTTTTATCTTTTTTTGTATGTCTATCTTGCCTTCTGTGTTTTGAAGTTACACATAAATGTTAATTTACAAATAGGATCTAATCACCAAGATTGAGCATGGTTTCTCTGCATATGTATGTTTATCATTTTGTTTAAATTCATATAATTAAGTGATAAATATTATTGAATTGTTTTAGTCAGGTGTTCACTCTCAGTTCATTTTATGGGCTATGCAAAACAAAGTGCAAATAGTAGATGAAAAGAGAGCTAAGAGAACCCCAATTTTCTCTTTTTCCCTATGTCTCATTGTCAACATCTGCTTTACAAGGTTAATGATGTGAGCATGGCTGGTAAGATGGCTGACCTCATTAAGGTATATTAGTTAGCATCATCATGATGTCGGTCATCATCACAGAAAAATGACAGACAAGAAAAATGAACCAGCCAAAATAGGTTTAAAATGCTAACAGGAACTCTGACTTCCAATGGAGGGTATTTTCAAAAGAACTTGACTGCTATTGTGAAAACACATTACTAAAAGTATTAGTCTTCTGGGTCAGCAAAGATGAATTCTTAATCTCTAATAAAATAAGGCAAGGACTAAAATTTATAACCAGATGATCACTTCATTTGAATATGTTACATGATTTAGAACAAAAACAGTTTTAAATCATGTAAAATTTTATTTTACATATGTATACTATATATAATTTATATATTATATATATAGTGCATCTAAGTATGTACACACATATCTATAATACATTTACATACATATATTATATATATATATACACACCTGAATGTATATTATGCCTACATATATATGCAGCATTTACTGTTTTAAATGCAACAAAAATCATTTAGTAAAAAGAAGCTCTAAAATTATGTTAATAAAATTTTAGTGTTTCCTTACTCTTTCTTTTTAAAAAGGTTTTCATTGCCTTTAGAGCAACACAAAATCAATGAGTCATATGATAAGGATGTGTTCTGACTGTATTAATGGACTCATGTTTAAGAAAAATGAATAGCCTAGTACAATGAATATTTTATTCACATTCTTGGTGTTGAAGAACAATTGCTAAGAATCTATAAAATCTCAAAATAACTATATATCAACTAAATTATGACATAAAATGATGATTAAGAAAAATGTACTTCATCATTAGTAATCATTCTAAGGTTAAATAAGTGAATGGCAAAATCTTTCCATTATTTGACCCTAAATGTTTTCTTCTGTTGTATTCTACATTAGATATAAGGGACTGAAAGCAGTATTGAAGAGAAGGCAGGATGAAAGTATATATATTTATTTTCCTTTTCTAATATAAAATCTTCCAAAAAATTCAGTGAGATGTGTAACAAAAAATCATGTAGATATCATTAAAACTTAATAAAGCCTACTGGTCTACTATATTTACAAAATATTTTAAATGAAATGAAGCATTAGCTAGAGCTGAAATCCACATTTTGCTCCTCAAAAAAATCACATTTGCCTTTCTACCTGAGAGACAATCACTATTTTGAATTTGGTTTCCATCTTTTAATTCAATGCCATGCTTGATATGTAAATTCAGAGTGAGGATGAAATAAAGACTAAGAGTTTCTTTATCACCTGCATACCATGAGTGAAAGAATTACAACTATATGATTTAACTTAACAGAAAGAAAAGTGACTACAACATAACTATGGGCACAGGGGAGAACTAAAATTTGTATAAAAACATGAATACTCATTTAAAGTACATATTTTTATTTCAACATTAATAGTATCTATTTCTGTGTTCCAGAGGTTCATAACATTGTACAAGAGTCAGTGATGAAAACCATCCCAAAGAAAAAGAAATGTAAGAAGGAAAGGGGTTGTCTGAGGCAGTTTTACACATAGCTGAGGAAAGAAGAGAAGCAAACAGCAACGGAGAAAGGGAAAGATATATCCAACTGAATGCAGAGTTTCAGAGCAGAGCAGGCGAGATAAGAAGGCCTTCTTAAATGAACAGCACAATGAAGTAGAGGAAAATGACAGAATGGGAAAGACTAGAGTTCGCTCCAAGAAAACTGGAGACATCAGGGGAAACTTTCATGTAAGGATGGGCACGATAAAGGACAGAAACAGTAAGGACCTAAGAGAAACAGAATAGATTGAAAAGAGATGGCAAGAATACACAGAAGAACTATATAAAAAAGGTCTTAGTGACCCAGATAACCATGATGGTGTGGTCACCCACCTAGAGCCTGACATTCTGAAGTCTGAAGTCAAGTGGGCCTTAGGAAGCATTACTACAAACAAGGCTAGTGGAGGTAATGAAATTCCAGCTGAGCTATTTCAAATCCTGGAAAATGATGCTGTTAAAGGGCTGCAATCAATATGCCAGCAAATTTGGAAAACTCAGCTGTGGTCACAGGACTGGAAAAGTTCAGTTTTCATTTCAATCCCAAAAAAGGGCAATGCCAAAGAATGAACAAACTACCACACAATTGCACAACTGCACTCATTTCACACGCTAGCAAGGTAATGCTCAAAATCTTTCAAGCTAGGCATCAACGACCATGAACTAAGAAATTCCAGTTGTACAAGCTGGATTTAGAAGAGGCAGAAGAGCCAGAGATCAAACTGACAACATCCATTGGATCACAGAGAAAGCAGGAGAATTCCAGAAAAACATCTACTTCTGCTTTGACTGCATTTGACTGTGAGATAGTCTTTGACTTTGTGGATCACAACAAACTGGAAAATTCTTAAAGACATGGGAATACCAGACCACCTTACCTGCCTCCTGAGAAACCAGTATGCAGGTCAGGAAGCAACAGTTAGAACTTTACATGGAACAACTGATTGGTTCAAAACAGGGAAAGGAGTATGACAAGGCTGTATGCTGTCATTATGTTTATTTAATTTATATGCAAACTGTGTGTTAAGTCGCTCAATCATGTCTGACTCTTTGCCATCCCATGGACTGTAGCCCGCCAGGCTCCTCTGTCCATGGAATTCTCCAGGCAAGAATAGTGCAGTAGGTAGGCATTCCCTTATATGCAGAATATATCATGTGAAATGTCAGGCTGGATGAATTCCAAGTTGGAATTAAGATTGGTGGGAGAAATATCAACAATCTCAGATATGCAGATGATACCACTTTAATGGCAGAAAGTGATGAGGAAGTAGAAGCTTCTTGATGGTGAAAGAGGTGAGTGAAAACGCTGGCTTAAAACTCAACATTCAGAAAACTAAGATCATGGCATCTGGCCCATCACTTATTGCAAACAGAAGGGTAAAAGTAGAAGCAGTAACAGACTTTATTTTCTTGGGCTCCTAAATCTGTGTGGACAGTGACTGCAGCCGTGAAATTAACATATGCTTGCTCCTTGGAAGGAACGTGATGGTAAACCTAGACAGTGTATTAAAATAACTTTGCCAACAAAGGTGCAAACAGTCCAAGCTATGGTTTCTCCAGTAGTCATGTACAGATTTGAGATTTGGACCATAAAGAAGACTGAGCACTGAAGAATCAATGCCTTCAAACTGTGTTGTTGGCGAAAGCTCTTGAGAGTCTCTTGGACTGCAAGGAAATTAAACCAGTCAATCCTAAAGGAAATCAATCCTGAATATTCATTAAAAGGACTGATGCTGAAGCTGAAACCCCAATACTTTGGCCATCTGATGTGAAGAGCCAACTCTTTGGAAAAGACCCTGATGCTGGGAAAGATTGAAGGCAAAAGGAGAAGAGGGCAGTGGAGAATGAGATGGTTAGATAGCATCACCAATTCAATGGACATGAATCTGAGCAAACTGAGCAAACTCTCAGAGGTAGTAAAGGACAGGGAAGCCTGGCGTACTGCAATCCATGGAGTCACAAAGAGCTGGACTTCACTGAACAACAACATTTCTGTATTAAGTTAAAAACAGAAGCAAAATTCTAGACAACAATCCAAGGGAAATAGAAAAGGGCTTTCTATACACACTGTGATTATTAATTACCTCTATATCATCCCTATCTTACTTAAAAGGAAGACTGATTTTTATAAAAGATGTACATCCATTAGAATAATTCACAGTTAAGAAATTACTTAAAGCTATACAGGCAATTCCTGAAATATTAGAATTACAATATATACCTTGAAATCCAGAACAGTAAAAATATAGAAATATTTCATTAAAGAAATTACTACATTGTATTTTTAAATTTCAGATAACACAAGGAATACATGTTATTATATATATATATATGTATGTATGTATAGTTATTACTGGTTCACATTGTTGTACAGCAGACCTATGCAACATCGTAAAGAAACTTTGCTTCAATTAAAAAGTAAATTAAAAAAAAAAGAAAATAAGGGGATAGATAAACATGTACTTTGCACAGTTTATGTTATTAATCAGCTAATATTTATGCCAAAAAGAAATGAATTTGAGATTGAAAATGCTATCACGATAGAGAGACACTGCAGTAGTTGACTGAGAAACTATAACAATTATGTACCTGCTTCCTCCCAGCCATAAGCCCAGACAATCAAAACAGAAAAAAATTTATATACTCACAACACTCATCTTAGAGTTTAATACATATCTATCAGAAATTGAAAGATTAAGCAAACAAAAGATTAACAAAGTTATCAAAGATATGAACAATACTAAAATTAGCAAACTTAATTTAATATATAAATCTGCACTAATATGATTTTTGCATGAAATAAACTAATTCAGATATCAATAATTTAAAAATGGTTAAAAAAAGCAAACATTTATAAACCAAAAAATAGACTCTGCCACACAATTAAGAAGAAAAATTGGTGAATATGATAAACATTAATTAATAACACAAAAAATGCTAGACATCAAAACCTATGGGATTCACTAACCATAAAGGAAAAGTCTGATAAACTGACTTCATTGAAATTAAAATTTGGTTTTCATCAAAAAACAGTGTTGACACTTTGTGTTTGAAGATATCTCAAGCCTTGGCTAGTATTTTTGTGATACATGACATGGTTAGAGTGAGTGTAACTGGAACAATACTCAGTTGGAAACAATTCTCAGTAATACATTGATACCACATTCCAGAAAGTGTTACTGACACCCTTTTTTCACAGCATCCCTACAACACCAAAAACGGTGACCAGCATGTTCATGACTGATCTCCATTTTTCAGGATGTAGGTCTATCTCAGGGAGAAAGTTAACAAATATTTGTTGAATTAGAACTGAATACATGTTAAAAACAATTAGTAGTTGTTTCCCCCAGTTAACTAAATAGATAAATACAGTGTTCCTGTTTAATTCAACAAGACTTGTAGAAGTGCAATTTTACTTTTTTTTTTTTTTTTTTTTAACATGTCTTCTCTATTGTCTCTTTTCTCTGTTTGGATGACTCCATTTATCTTTACTTCTCCTGCATTTCATTTTAGTATATAAAATGACATATTTGTAAATATTACATATCTCCATTTCTTTACTTCTGGGACAATCTGTTATTAAATGTATTTCTCACAAAATCTCCAAAATGAATTAAAATTTTTATTTTTTTTAATTTTTATTTATTTTTTTAAAATTATTTTTTTGTATTTATTTATTTTTTTACACGAACTCCCAAACATGCCAATCTGAGTTCTGTTTTTACTGCAATGTCTTCCTCTACTGGATAGTCTCTTAAAATCTTTCTCCCCAATATATTTAGACCATCTCCAACTCATTATCCTGTTAATAACTTTAAGAATCTATTGTGTCAAAATGCATGACTCTTCCATTCTTGACAACATTAATGTGAACTATGACACTAAAATGAAATAAGTATTAATATGTTAAGGAAACCAAAAATGGAAATGAATCTCAAGCATAACTGTGATTCCAGAAGAACTTGTTAAGTATTCCCTTTAGGAGTATCTTGCTTTTGATCTCATTCTTAAAACCATCAGAACCACAGTCTACTCAGGTTATTTAAGTGATAACAGATTCCAGGTCTTTTCTTCCCTGCTTTATCACTCTCTGTAACTCCCTCCTCACAGCACACAAGCCCATCCTTGCCTGCAGCCTTCACTCTAATTAAGGAAAGGTGGGATATTGCCACTCCTGCTGAGAACAGTATTATCTGAGTGTAGACTCTCCGATTCTACCCGTTCTCAGCTTCAACTTCATTAAAGTGAAGTGACGTCACTCAGTCATGTCCGACTCTTTGCGACCCTGTGGACTGTAGCCCACCAGGCTCCTCTGTCCATGGGATTTTCCAGGCAAGAATATTGGAGTGGGTTGCCATTTCCTTCTCCAAGTGATTTTCCCAACTCAGGGATCGAACCTGGGTCTCCTGCATAATGACGTAATCAACTTCATTACTCACACTGATTGTTCTATCAGTATAGCTGTGAAGAAAAACTAAATAAATAGATCGAAAATGAATAACTGGTGCTGTACAGAAAAGATCACAGGGTAGTGGGGGAAACAGTTTAAAATGGTTTCAATTTCTCTAAGCCCTCTGCATGGTCAGGAAGCTGGTAAAGCTTAGTCAGACCCATAGTCATCAAAAGTTGCGTGCTAAGCGCCTCACACTTACTGAAGGAGTAGTCAGCAAAGCAGTGGTGATGGCGGGGTGAGGGGTCAGACCATGAGATCTAGAAGGAGATGACTGGGCTTTTATTGCCATTTACTGATAGAATGATCCTAGCACATAACCTGACCTCTTTCAACAGTATCTCTTGCTCTCCATAATGGGGAAAAGCCATACAAGCAAGATTTGAGGCAAGACAAACATAATACTTTGGGTAAGTTTTTGTAAACTAGAATTTATAGGTAAACTATGTGAAAGTGAAAGTGTTAGTCACTCAGTCATGTCTGACTCTGTGGCCCCATGGACTGTAGCCTCTGTCCACGGAATTCTCTAAGCACGAACACTGGAGTGGGTTGCCATTCCCTTCTCCAGGGGATCGTCCCAACCCAGGGACTGAATCCAGGTCTCTGGCATTGCAGGCAGATTCTTTACCATCTGAGCCATCAAGGAAGCCCTAATTATTAACTATAATTGTCCTTTTTATAGCTCAGCTGTAAGAAACAAAGCACTGTGTTTTTCCTTATACTGGCAGTATAATTAACGGTCTAGCAATGATGTCTTGGATATCGTGCACTAAAACACATTTGTTAAATCTTACCTGCAAGTAAGATTTCATGGATTGTGTATGGGTTTACAATGTTAAACACATATGAACCATGGATATCTGGTGATTTGACCTCTGATGCCTTACTGGTCCTGGAGAGAATGCCTTTTGAAAGGCGAGCTAATTCCTGGAGAAAGTAAACAACTCATTGATGAGCTTGTCTTTATACATAAACCAGTCAATCAGGAGCCCACACCCCTAACAGATTCTCCGTTCTCGGAGGGTTCATATTCTGGGCTACGATTCCCCTGTCCTAGTCATCCCAGAGACAGGCCATTAGTGATAGTTCTTAGAGCCCAGAGTCTGCCAAAATTACTCAGACCATCCAATCCTGAACCTGCCAAGCCTGCTCTCCTCACCCTTCCTTCCCATGGTTCCACAATAAAGCCTCTTGCCCATGTTCTCCCCTTCCTGCTTTTCTCATGACGGCCTCTCATGCTTCTCTGTGTGATGTGCTGGGCTCCCCTGCTTCTAGGAATCTGTGAATATAAAAAGTTCTTTAATGAAAGTTCCTTCATATTTTACCACACCTGTTAGCGAACAAATTATGGATAAACTTAAAGTAATATGCTAATATTAATTTCAAATGAATGATTATCCTCTCTGAACATTTTCTGTCTTTTCCTGTTTTACAAGATTTAAATTCTTTTAACAGTCAATACTGATCACTTCTTTTCTAATTCCAACTTGTTTACAAAAGTATTTGAAATGAATTTGTATAAATATAGACATGCTCACATGAAGGAAACATGGAAAATTTAAATAAGGATCATAACTTTAAACCATATTCCCACAGACAAGAAGCCACAAATGACCACAGGATTTATTTTAACTTCCTTGTGAAAACTTAGTATAAAATAGAATGAATGAAAAACAATTTCAGGGCTTTGGAATCATATTTGTTAATTACACACCCATAAATTTCTTATTTTTCTCCTCCTTTGACTAGACACTTGTCTCAATAGTGAATCAAACAGAGAATAAATCAACATTGAAAATATTTTTTATCCTCTTCTATCTTCAGTATCTAAATCAGTCAATGGTGAAACTGAACTAGTTTTCTAAACCATTGTGTTTAGCATTTATGTACCCTGAAAGAGCTTTGACATAACAGAAACAGCAATCATGAATGTTGTTACTGATCAAGAAGTCCCAGAGGAGAGGTCACAGGGCTCTGCCATAAATTTATTAAAGAAATCAGGAAATGTCATTCTGACTGCAGTAGATGGCTTAAAAGGGCTGTGGCAAGGTTATGTTGTGTTATCAAGATTGAATTCCCAAGAATGTGAGTTGAGATAAAAAATGATAGCAAGAGAAGATAGATATCTATAAAAATATAATAAAATACTAGGAATCAACCATTGAATAATAAATGGTAATAAAAATCCAGCAACAGGAAGTCAGAGTATTTGAATCTCTAAATGCAAGCAAAATTCAAAGAAATGCTATAATAAAAGCATATATATGCATTTGCTCAGAAATTTCTATACCAAAGAAATCTTTTTATATCTTCTAAGAGGCATAATAGGGGTCCAACAGCCCAGGGAACTTAGTTCTGTTGCCAAAGTCCATAAAAATCTGCCTAACATTCTTTTTCTAAATGTCTGATGTATGGATACAATATTAGAAGGATATTATAATCACATTCACTTACACTGATATATGAAATAAACAGACAATTCAAATGTATTGTTTCTGTATCTCTACCTTCTCCAAACACCCTCCTCCACAATATAAACTATGTTGGGATATACAGTGTTGAATAAAAAGAATAAGTCTACTATTCTATTTAATGGCAAAAAGTAGTCCCAATGAAACTCCAGCATTTTCTCATCATTCATTATTATAACAGAAATTTATATGTAGTTTGTCATGATTAAAAAATATAAAAACATTCAATAATTACATGAAAGATGATAAAGCTACTTTTATCTTTGTCAGCATAGTATGGGAATGCAAGCTCTGGTTCAACAAATACTGACTAATATGGTGTACAGTAAACAGAGTATCAAATTCACACCAGTATAAGTATAAAGATAAACTTAGTTTATCAAAACATGTTCATCATAGGAGATATAAAGAATGAAGCCAGGAATATAGATTTTCCACTATTGAGGGCCACACAAAGACATATGAGAAGACATGAAGGTGAAACATTGATTTTGATGCTTTCCTAGAAGTATAATGAATGCCTAGCTGAGTGCCTGACCCAAAGTAGATGATCCGAAATGTTTCTAAATTATTTAATGATGTTAGTACAAATATATCACTGCAACTTTTCATGGAAACAAAATGATAGAATTTTTACTTTGTACTCCTAAAGAGGCTGGGCTATGCCTGTGCATGCTTAGTGTCTCCAGTTTTTTGTGACCCCATGGACTGTAGCCCACCAGGATCCTCTGTCCATGGGCTTCTCAGGCAAGAGTACTAGAATGGGTTGCCACTTCTTCCTCCAGGAGATCCTCCCAACTCAGCAATCAAACCTGTGCCTCCTGCATCTCCTGCATTGGCAGATAGATTCTTTATCATTGGAGCCATCTGGGAAGCCCTAGAGAAGCTGGGCTAGTTGATAACTGTCAACTTGAGGAGGAGTTTATCATGGGTGGAAGCAGGTAGAACGAGTAAAGCCATCCCAACCTGAGGAAGAATTATGAGCACAACCACCAAGGCATGCATCAAACAGATTCATCACAATCCATGATAAACTCTGGGACTTTTGATAAGTGTAGATGAATACAGGGATTGAAAGGAGACTTAGATTTGAAGACATTTCCTCTCAGTATGCAATGTCTACTCTGCCTTCATCTAAATATCTTCAGATCACAGACCTTAATTATAAATACCTTTAGCTAATATATTTTCAAACCATCCTCCCTTGCTTAAACTTACCTCATGTCAGAAATGTGAAATATGGGCCACATGTTGTGGAAGTTCAAGTAAACTGCTGTCTATACTTCTGACTTTGAGAGCTCATAAATCTCAGAGTCAATTCAATGCAAATGTACGTAACTGGAATATTAAGAGTTATAAATTTTTTCCAGATAACCTCTGTTACCAGAGAAGGCAATGGCATCCCACTCCAATACTCTTGCCTGGAAACTCCCATGGACGGAGGAGCCTGGTAGGCTGCAGCCCATGGGGTCGCTGAGTCAGACAAGACTGAGAGACTTCACTTTCACGTTTCACTTTCATGCATTGGAGAAGGAAATGGCAACCCACTCCAGTGTTCTTGCCTGGAGAATCCCAGGGATGACGGAGCCCAATGGGCTGCCATCTGTGGGGTCGCACAGAGTTGGACATGACTGAAGTAAGTGACTTAGCAGCAGTAGCAGCAGCAGCAGCAGCAGCCTCAGTTACATTTTTCTTAGTTCTTAGTTATATTCTATGTTAAGTTAAAGAAAGTAATTTGCCTCAAAATATTCCAAAAGAAAAACAGCTATAAAAGCAAAATGAATTGACGGTCTTTTGGTATTTTTCTTTGATAGCAAAGGTTTCTCAGAGTCCTATATTCTTGGCCTAACGAGGTACAGAATGCTGTTGGTTTAAAAGTTATTCCCAGAAGTTCTAACAAAACACAAAACTTCAGAATTATACATGGTCACTTGGAAGTAAGCAAATGTGACCTCTTTTGATAGAAGCCTATTAGGATGTACATTTCCATTGTCACTGACAATTTAAGTTTCCTAACTTCAGCAACAACCAACATCCAATTTGTGCTCACTGATTCAGGTACTGTATTAATTTTCTAGGGCTGCCATAACAAACTACCACACATTGGGTGGTTTAACAATAGACATGTATTTTCTGGAGGCTGTGAGTCCAAGATTAAGGTCTAAGGGAGAGTTGGTTTCTTCAGAGACCTCTCTCCTTGGCTGGTAAATGACCATTTCTTCTTCCTATGTCCTTATATGGTTCTCTCTGAACCTATCTGTGCTCAGATATCCTCTTCTTGTAAGGGCATGGAGCACAGTGGAGTAGAGCCTATTCTAATGACCTTTTTTTTTTTAAACTTAGTTACCTTTTAAAGGCTTATCTCTAATACAGTAACATTCTGAGGTACTGCAGGTTAGGACTCTAACAAAGTTTTGGGGGACAAAATTCACTCCATAAAAGACTGAATAGTTTAATACATGATATTATTTTATCATATAAACCAACCTGTGAGATGCTACCTTTACACACATTTTACAGACGGGAAAATTAAACAAAAGAATTGTTAATAACTAATCCAAGTTCATAGAGGTAGCAAGCTCTCACATATAAATCCTGATAGTCTCATTATAGAACCCATGGTATTGAAACCACTCCATATCACTATTGAGATTAGCTAACCTTCTGGATGAAATAAATCTCTCATATATGAATTTCTTCAGAATCTCTGCTTTACATCTCAAAAATCTCTCTGTATCTTCAACATTATTTTCAATCATTTGTCTTCTTTCTAAAGTCGAAGGATCTTATATAACTGACAAGATTATAGCTTTGTGCTAAAACTTTCCCTTTTGTACAGCTGAAATATTTTTCTTTTTACCAGATTTTCATGGTCTCCTTTCCCCCTCACAGTATATGATCTAAAATACTGTCAAAGGTTCTCTTTCCCATTCCATTCCCTGGTGGCTCAGAGGTTAAAGCATCTGCCTGGAATGCTGGAGACCCGGGTTCGATCCCTGGGTCGGGAAGATCCCCTGGAGAAGGAAATGCCAACCCACTCCAATACTCTTGCCTGGAGAATCCCATGGAGGGAGGAGCCTGGTAGGCTGGCTACAGTCCATGGGGTCGCAAAGAGTCAGACACGACTGAGCGACTTCACTCACTCACTCACCTCTTTAAAAATAAATGATATCAGCTAGTCAGCTACTCAACTACAACTGAAATAACTTTTTTATTTTTCTTCACCAGCAAAACTCAGGTCGTTAAACTAATAGCCCTTCTCTCAGTCAGTCCTCACTAGGTGCCATGTATGTAATTCATAAACTTATCGCTGCACTTACTACTCTTTCTTTTCCTCTGGCACCTCTGGTGGCTTGCAAAGAATTTACATGACTTGTTAAGGCCCGTGTAATAGACTGAGAATGCTCTGTTCATTAAGATTCCTTCCTTCAATAGAGAGAAGTGAAGATATCCCAAGGACATGTAATGGTAACAATAGTTGGTGCTTTTTTAAGAAGATGTCCTAACAGCTATGTTTCGTTAACTAAAAGACAAAAAACCCTTGGATTGAATTGTTTTGACTAATGTACATAAGATACCAGGTAGGATCTTTCTAGGAGAGAAAATCTAGACATGTAAATATCAACAACTACTACAACCACAAATATGGTGGTTATTGGATTGGCAAGGGTCCTTGAAAAATATGCATGTATTGTGAGGGCTTTAAATGTGTTCAGTTCAGTTCGGTTCAGTTGCTCAGTCATGTTAGCTGTTGATTATAGAGTACATCCCATCTTTATCTGTTTCCCTGAAAAATCTTTAAGAGCTATGTTATTGTTATTCACTATCATCTTTTCTGCAAGTAGATCCTTTAGGGGAATTCAGAGGTCCTAATTTCTAAGATGGGAAATAGGATACAAGACATGATGATAGGGGTCAGTTAACAGATACTAACTGTACATAAATAATACATTCAAAGAAAGCTACGTAGTGAAAAAGACAAATGAACTTATAAAAAAAGTGATTTCTAGTATTTCATCCAATGGTGACTAATTAAATTATTAATAGCACTTATTCATATTCAGTAAGTTGTCTACATAGGAAAATTAAACTGGACTAGATTAATTCTCTAGAAATTTAATATGATTTAAAAGCACTTTTAATTATATACACACACAACTGGTTGGAAGATTAATTATCCAGATTATCATTTAGGAAAAGAGAGATTATGTACTTCTATTTATTCATCTTAGTGAACTCAAAAATTATCCAACATCTAGATACTATACATCACAAAAATCTAATGCTATTTATGCTTTAAAATTCATCAGTCACGTTCATTTTCATATAAATACCCCTTTTTCTGTATTCATTTTTCCTTTAGGAAACTGTTCCAATTCTGTACTGCCATGCATGCATGTAATGAGTAACCAAATCCTCAAAGATGACAGTGATGATATTATTTACAATTAATCTCTTGACTAACAAAGATGCTCAACTTTCAAAAAGAAGAGGAAAGGGCATTCTCTGATGGTCTCAATGCATATTTCAGGGGGAATGCTTCACATACTAGATCATTAAAGACTTCCATTTTAATCTACCAACAGAGCTACTGCAATTTCACATTTAATTTTGTTACAATATAATACTTCTGTACTAGGGAAAAGAGAAGACACACCTAAGTTCATATATAACATGCAGCATCTGCCTATGGAAATGGTGCCCTTGGCTCCTTTCCCAAGCACACTCTTAGACTCCACTGAAAGTTTTTTTTTTTTAATCCTTTCTCAGTGGGATTAAACTGTTCTATTAAACTGGAAAGCATATAATAAGAAAGATAAATGAGTACAACTATCAAGCATTTCACAACTTCAAGAGGCTTCTTTCAACTTTGACTTTAGCCTTCCTGGAAGATGTAAAAGCATTTCAAAGCAAAACTTTGGCTATATTAAAATGCTTACCTTTTAATCAAGATAGTAGAAATTCTCCAAATGGCTAATTCAAAAGAAAGCCCCTTAAGCAGTTTAATATTGACATCGCACTAAACTGTGTCAGATTCACCGACATACAAAGATTCATCAATGGGTACGTGTGTCGTTTTCCCCACCCTGCTCTTTATAACCTCAGCTGTGCCCAAAGTCTTACTTCACAGACTACCAAAGGAGCTAAGAAATTGCTTTCTTTTTTAGTGGGACCCTGTGGATGGCTCATAAACGGACATTTGGTACATTGGCAAAATATTGTACTATGAATGTCCACTAATGATGCCCCATTGTTTTTAAATTTCTTTCTCGGTATGGAGCTGCATTAATTGAGAGCTGACATAGGCACAACTCTGGTTCCCGAGGTGCTACTCAGTTAACAGTCGCCAGCTCTGTGCTTTCTCTGTTGTTCTGGGGTTACTGAAGCGCTTACACCATACTTTGGATCACACAGGGGATTAAAATCACATATTTCATTTGAGCATTTTTATTGCTCCCTTTTCCCTGAGTTGACCTGAAGTCTTTCTCAAAAGAAAATTTTTTACCAAATCATCTTTGCAAAAGTAACAAATAGATGGAAGGGAATGTGCTGAATCAGGAAGCCATTCACTTCCTGAATATATATTGTTTCTTTTGCCAGTTCTCTTCAGATAATATGGATAAACTCAGAATAAAGCATGAACACTATTAATACCACAACATACATCATTAGTCAGTAAAACTGTCATAAAAATGATTGGCACTTTTAATTATGTACTTATTATTTTGCCTTAAAATATTTGACCTCTAAAACAGATGCGCTTTGCTTTCTCACTCAGTTGTGTCTGACTTTTTGCGACCCCATGGACTGTAGCCTACCAGGCTCCTCTATCCATGGGATTCTCCAGGCAAGAATACTGGAGTGGGTTGCCATGAACTTCTCCAGGGGATCTTCCCAACCCAGGGATGGAACCCAGGTCTCATGCATTGCAAGCAGATTCTTTACCATCTGAGCCACCAGAGAAACTAAAGTTTTCCTGGTACCTTATATTAACCAGGTAAATAAAAATTAAAAGCTAGTTCTGTATAAATTTGCAGTCCATGGGGTCACAAAGAGTCGGACACGACTGAGTGACTTTACTTACTTACTTACTTACTCTGTATACATATAAATCTCGTGTTTAGAACTGTTACATAGTCCTGGCTCATAATGGTTTCCTTGTTCCTAAGGAGAAGTGCTAACACTCATTCTGTGTCCTAACTTTCCTTTGATTCACTCTGTGTTTTAAGAAATAACCAGGGTTACACAACTGACATGTGTTAAAATTAAGCCCATCCTTTGGACCACATTAACCAAGAAATTAGTAACTAATTTAACCATAAGTTCACGAACTTATACTAGAAAATTACAAGGGAAGCTTTAAAAACTCCTTGCATATATTGTTCCATTCTATTCTACCTCTTTTCTTAACATATGATTCTATAATAATTTCATAGTTGTAATGGATAAGCATTTATAAGTGTTCGGCATTTATAAGTGTTAAGCATTTTAGTTGGTCTGTCTAGTCAATGCTATGATTTTTCCAGTAGTCATGTATGGATGTGAGAGTTGGACCAGAAAGAAGGCTGAGAGCCAAATAATTGATGCTTTTGAACTGTGGTGTTGGAGAAGACTCTTGAGAGTCCCT
>SJYX01002392.1:4760-17956 GCA_006410675.1 Oreotragus oreotragus
TTCCCATCTGAGCCACCAGGGAAGCAGTTATTATTAATGAATTTCTGTTACTAAAGTGTTATACTACTAAAAATCTGTTTCTGTGGTCAGGATGCCTTTGGCTTGGAGCTTTTCACAAGACTGTATGAAATTTCCACCAGGTCTGTCTACATCTCAAGGCTCACCTGGGGGCGGATCCTTTTCCAAGCTCACTCCCCTGCTGTTGCCAAGTCTCAGGTTCCCAGCGGCTGTTGGCCAGAGGCCTCCACAAGGTCCCTGCTGTGTAGGCCTCTCTGCAGGGCATCTCATGACGTGGCAACTGGGTTTTCCAGAACAAGACAGGGTGAGAGAGAGCTAAAAGGGCAGAAGGCACAGGCATATTCCACCCAGTCTCAGAAGGGACACTCCATCCCTTCTCTTAGAAGGGCGTCAGGAGACCCAGGGTACACATGAACCCAGAAAGTGGAGAGTTTCTGGGAGCCATGTACGGGGCCTTCTCACCATGACCCAGCCCGTAGCTGCCCTGAATTTCTCAGAGCAGCAGATATCCATCATGCAGTTCAATACAGGTTGGGTCTCCTGTTCTAATCAAATTACAAACTTAATAACAAAGTTAATGTAACCGAATTAATTTAAGGCATATAAAATGATATAAATAAGTATCATGGCACCATATAGTAATTAGGCATCCAAGGTAGAAGGCTCACCACAGTGTAATCAGTGGTATTTCAACACAGCCAAACCCATTTAACTTTTCTTGTTAGCTTATGTCACCAGTATCTATCATCAGCCTCCATGTTCATAAGTTTTCCCCAATACCACCTACCACTTAACTGTCACCCCATGTGTGAACTCTGACACTCACATAAATGCAGTGACGACGATCCTGGATCTCACTCTGCAATAGCTGGATGCTTTGTCTCGGCCTCCTGTTCCCAGTGTTTTCTATTTCTCTCTGTTCCCCAGATGAACGCTGCTGAGTGGCCTGGGCTTGGGTGGCAAAAACTGGATGTGAACTGGGTTTCTCCAGGGAGGTGCCGTCAAAGTAGGGGGCCTGGTGCAGACCGCTTATGCTCTCCAGTGCTTCAGAAGGGGCTGCTTGAATTGTTAAAGTATTTCCCCTCTTTGTATGTATGTTGCTTGGGGTGATTTGAGCAGGGAATAGAGCCTTTAAGCTTTGGACAGCCACAAAGAAGTAGACACGCACACGGAGGGAAAAGACTATATCACTAGGGAATGAGCTTCAGTGATTTGGGACCTATGGTCAGATCCTCTATTGTATTGCTGGGGAAGGATGACAGGAGGAGGAGGGCCAGGACAAAAGAAGGGAGAAAACAGCAGGGGTAGGGGTGGGCTGGGACGCTAGGTGGAGGGACCGGTGAGCTGCAGACCTACCAGGAAGGGCTGCCAGATTAAATGCAGGACATCCAGTTACATTAGAATTTCAGTATGTGTGTGTGTGTGTGTGTGACATTAGTATAAGTATATCCCATGCAACATTTGGGATATACTTATACTAAAAATTATTTTTCTGAAATTTAAGTTTAACTGAGAATTCTGTACTTTAATTTGCTAAATCTAGCAAAGTTGTTTCTTGCTTTTTCTGATGGCTACTATCCTGGCATTAATCCTTCCCTCTCTGACTGTTCTCGGACCTGCCCACAGACCCCCAGCTCCAGGGAGCTGCAGGGGCAGCAGTAACGGGGCACAGCACCCTCAGCTGAGGGCTCCCTGCCCCTCTCTCCCCAGTGACTCAGTAGCACTGCCCTGATTTCAGTCTCCTGGAGTGCTGTGCCTCCAAGTCAGCGGCCACGGTGTGAGCGTGTGCACAGCAGGACAGACAGATGTGAAGACAACAGGCGCTCTGGGTATGGGTTTAAATGTGGGCAAAAGATTTCTTGCCGAGCAGTTCACACTAAAAGGAACTTAGGGTGCCCCTTGGTGAGTAGCCTGGGAGGGTAGCTGGAGATCTACTACTGCAATGCTTCTTCCAAAATTGCTCTTTCAGGTTTTACAGTAACTTGGATGCTATTTTGGTGGCCAAGTTTTTTGATGAACAAAGCAGTAAAACCACAAGAAGTACTTACATTTTCCTCATGGAAGAGGAAAGCAAAATTTGGATCTCTGAGGTTTCTAATAAACCAGAAAAAAAAACAAACAAAACAAAACCTGATTGTGTTAAATGCTAATCTCTTCTAATTGTCTGTCTGTCCTGATGTCTTAACTGGAGGGTCAGTTCAGTTCAGTTGCTCAGTTGTGTCTGACTCTTTGTGACCCCATGAACCTTGTAGGTACAAGTATTGCACGCTCCTGGGAGGAAGCTACTCTTCCTTGCCTGTTGTCCAAACAATGGAAATGTCCTGGATTCCTTGCTGCAGTTTTCAAAGTTAGTGGACATTGCTGACTTGTAAAAAGCTTGCTGTTACCAGGAGCAAAAAGAAGCTCAAGAGAAAAATGCTTACCTTCAGATTCTCCAAGGTGGGCAAAAAATTCTTCCCAAAGAAACGAACAGCAGTGACAAAAATGCTCCCCGTTCATGAATCTGGATCCTGGCTCTCGCACAGCAGGCGCCTAGGACCTGGGTAGGGTTTAGAGACAGGAGGGCAGAAGGAGCGCGGAAGGAGCTGGTCCTCAGGGCTGGGGCGCAGCATCGCACCAGATGCGTCCTCCTGCTTGGCTCACCCCCTCCTTCCCACTCTTTCCTGCTCCCACAGCAGCTTCTTATTTTCCGAACACTCAGGACGCGTCTCCCCCGTGCCTGTTCCCTGCTGTCTTCTCCTCCCAGCTACCCCCATTCCATCCCTCTATCCAGTAACATTCAACGTGGAGAATGCCTCCTCCAGGCAGCTCCCCACCCTGACTGTCGCAGATCATATTAGGTTTCCTTCCAGCATGTTCCGCTGCCAGCTCTATCACTGCATGAATCACAGAGAAAATATTGCTGATTGTGATCTCAGTCTCCCCCCATGGTCACCTTGAGGCCAGACTATCTCGTGTGTCTGGACAACCATGCTCAGCACAGTGCCTGTTCCATACCAGGGTGGCTGGATGAACAAAGACTCTGAAATACTTGATAATGAGTTTCAGGGTGTCAGCTGGAGCTCCTCAAGTCAATCATGCCCACCCGGAATTGTGACAATTGTCATATGGGTCTGTGCACTAGTTTTAAGATTTCCAAATGCCACCTGGATATCACACAGTAACCCAGGTTAAGAAACACCCCCTGACGAAAGGTTTACTTGCGTCGTATCCAGCTGGAGTTCTGTCAGTCCTCTCTGGCGTCCTTAGTTTTTTCGTGAGGAACAGAAGATGTAATTGTCCTTTTATCACGTCAGTGCAATTTTTTGAGTGAGGAGGAGTAAGTAAAATCACCAGCTAATTTGCACATGATAAAAATAAAATCTTTTTTTATGTGATAGAAAGGTGAGGTGCCAATTTTATGTCATTGCTTATTCATGTAGTCACTCAAGTTTCCTGAGCATCCGTTACTCACAGGGCAGTGTTTTAGGGCCCCAGACGCGGCAGTGAATGAGAGACAGAGGATCGTCCTTTTGAAGCTGCCCTCCTGTGGGCGAGAGAGAGATAATACTAACAAAAAAATACACGAGAAAATATCTGACAACGGTGAGCGCTGCTCAGAGGACAAAGTCAAGGGGGCACACTGGACAGAATCCTAATGTGGAAAGACACACGCAGCTCTGTGTTCACAGCAACACTATCCACAACGGCCAAGATGCAGAAGCAGCCTGAGTGTCTGTCAACAGCTGAATGGATAAAGATGTGGTGTATCTATGCAATGGAACATTAATCAGCCATAAAAAAGAACAAAAGAACGTCACTTGCAGCAATATGGATGGTCCTAGAGATGATCACACCGAATGAAGTAAGCCAGACAAAGACACATATCATATGATATCACTTACATGTGAAATTTAAAATATGAAACAAGTGAGCTTATTTATGAAAGAGAAACATAATAAACATAGGGAATAGATCTGTGGTTGCCAAGGAGGGGTGGTGGGGGAGGGGTGGTTTGGGAGCTTGGGATTAGCCGATGAAAACTATTTGGTACAGAATGGAAAAACAACTTTTCTTAAGTTCTCTAAGGGTTTCCCTTGTAGCTCAGTTGGTAAAGAATCTTCCTGCAGTGCAGGAGAGCCGGGTTCGATCCCTGGGTTGGGAAGATCCCCTAGAGAAGGAAATGGCAACCCACTCCAGTATCCTTGTCTGGAAAATCTCATGGACAGAGGAGCCTGGTGGGCTAGAGTCCAAAGTCGGGCATGACTGAGTGATTAACACACACAACTATAAGAAAATTGGATAAAGTCCTACTGTATAGTACAGGGAACTAAATTCAATATCCTGTGATAAACCATAACGGAAAAGGAAAAAAATATCGGTGGGGTGTATTACAGTGGCTCTGTAGCAAGGAGAGTGAGGAGCTTATATTTAAGCTGACACCTAATGACAAAAATATTAGCATAAAAAAGACAAAATCAAGCAAAGGGCCCCGAAGCATGAACAAACGCAGCATCTGTATTGTTCTACCACCTGTCTTCTCCACTGAGCTGCAGTCTCCATGCCAGAGGACACATCATACGCCCAGTGGCCAGCATAGCACCTGCCTGGCACAAAGCATGTGCTCATTATACGCTACTGAATACTGAGTGAACCACTGCCCACTGCGCGTCCCGCCTAAGACCAGGACTGTTCCTGCAGGTGCGGGCCATGGGGCCTCAGCTTGGGCGAATGGAGCGAGGCAGAAGCTGGTTCCCTTACAGCATCTGGCAGTGAGAGAGGGTTGGGAACTCAGGGTCCAGGTGAGCGAGCCTCATCTCAGCCACAGCTTTCCAGGCTTCATGTTCAGGCTGCTTATCTGTTGTGTTTGTGGGAATCTGAGATCTGTCTTGGCTGAATTCATTCTTATCACTCAGTTACATGTTAATTTCTGGGCAAAAGGAAGCTTCTAATTAAGAGTTCAAGTCCCCCCAAAAGCCATATGCCAAGTTACCTGTGTGAAAAAATCCCTGGCTGCTGTCTTTAGTGTATGGATGATAGAGGCTAACTGGCATGCTGATCTGGGCCAGCCAGGCTTTTAACTCAATCAGAACAACAACCACCACAGCAGCTACAAAGCTCCTGTTACTGCTGTTGGTTCTACGGACCCATATTTCACAAGTTGCTCTTCATCTTTTTGTTTGATTTTTTTTTCTCTTCAAGAAAATTGCAGATACCAAGGGAACATTTCATGCAAGGATGGGCACCATAAAGAACAGAAATGGTAAGGACAGAACAGAGGCAAGCGATTAACAAGTGTGGCACAGATGGACGGAAGAGCTGCACAGGAAAGGGCTTCACGACCCAGACAGCCACGCAGGCGTGGCCACCCACCTGCAGCCAGCATCCTGCAGTGCGAGTCAAGCGGGCCTTAGGAAGCATCACTGCACACAAAGCTAGTGGAGGCGATGGAATTCCAGCTGAGCTCTTTCAACTCCTGAAAGACGATGCTGTGAAAGCGCTGCACACAATATGTCAGTAGATCTAGAAATCTCAGTAGTGGCCACAGGACTGGAAAAGGTCAGTTTTCAATCCAAAGCCAAAGAAGGGCAAGGTCAAAGAATGTTCAAACTACCATTCAATTGCACTCATTTCGCATGCTAGCAAAGTGGTGTTGGAAATCCTCCAATCTAGGCTTCAGCAGTATGTGAACCAAGAACTTCCAGATGTACAAGCTGGATTTAGAAAAGGAAGATAAACCATAGATCAAATTGCCAACATTCATTGCATCACAGAGAAAGCAGGGGAATTCCAGAAAAACATCTGCTTCATTGACTATACTATGGCTTTGACTGTGTGGATCACAACAAATTGTGGGATATTCTTAAAGAGATAGGAATACCAGATCACCTTATCTGTCTCCTGAGAAACCTGTATGCAGGTCAAGAAGAAGCAAATAGAAGCTTACATGAAACAACTGACTGGTTCAGAGTTGGAAAAAGGAGCATGACAAGGCTGTATATTGTCACCCTGCTTGTTTAATTTATGTGCAGAGTGCATGCGTGCACGCTCAGTCGCTTCAGTCATGTCCGACTCTTTGTGACCCCATGAACGGTAGCCCACCAGGCTCCTCTGTCCATGGGGATTCTCCAGGAAAGAATATAGAAGTGGGTTGCCATGCCCTCCTCCAGAAATGCAGAGTACATCATCTGGTATGTCGGGCTGGATGAATGACAAGCTGGAATCAATATAGCCTGGAGAAGTATCAGCAGTCTCAGATATGCAGATGATAGCACTCTAATAGCAGAAAGTGAAGAGGAACGAAGAGCCTCTTGATGAGGGTGAAAGAGGGAAGTGAAAAAGTTGGCTTAAAACCCAATGTTATAAAAACTAAGATCATGGCATCTGGTCCCATTGCTTCACGGCAAACAGAAGGGGAAAAGAGGATGCAGTGATAGATTTTATTATCTTGGGCTCCAGAATCACTGTGGATGGTGACTGCAGCCTTGAAATTAGAAGATGCTTGCTTCTTGGAAGGAAAGCTATGACCAATCTAGACAGCATATTAAAAAGCAGAGACATCATTTTGCCAATAAAGGTCCAGCTAGTCAAAGCTATGGTTTTTCCAATAGTCATGTATGGATGTGAGAGCTGGACCATAAAGAGGCTGAGTGCTGAAGAAGTGATGCTTTCAAATCGTGGTCCTGGAGAAGACTTTTGAGATTCCCTTGGACAGCAAGGAGATCAAACGTCAATCCTAAAGGATCAGTTCAGTTCAGTTCAGTCGCTCAGTCGTGTCCGACTCTTTGCGACCCCATGAATCTCAGCACACCAGGCCTCCCTGTCCATCACCATCTCTCGGAGTTCACTCAGACTTACGTTCATCGAGTCCGTGATGCCATCCAGCCATCTCATCCTCGGTCGTCCCCTTCTCCTCCTGCCCCCAATCCCTCCCAGCATCAGAGTCTTTTCCAATGAGTCAACTCTTCGCATGAGGTGGCCAAAGTACTGGAGTTTCAGCTTTAGCATCATTCCTTCCAAAGAAATCCCAGGGTTGATCTCCTTCAGAATGGACTGGTTAGATCTCCTTGCAGTCCAAGGGACTCTCAAGAGTCTTCTCATGCTGAATTTTCATTGGACGGATTGATGATGAAACTGAAGCTCCAATACTTTGGTCACCTGATGCGAAGAGTGGACTCACTGGAAAAGATCCTGATGCTGGGAAAGAATGGAGGCAAAAGGAGAAGAAGGCAGCAGAGGATGAGATGGTTAGATAGCATCGCTGACTCAATGGACATGAATTTGAGCAAACTCTGGGAGATCATGAAGGACAGGGAAGCCTCATGCTGCAGTCCATGGGGTCACAAAGAGTCAAACATGACTTAGGGACTGAACAACGATTTTCTGGTTAGTGCCTGAGATGTTTAAGATCTTTGAAGACTCTGGACCTATTTCACTCTGTATCGAATATCTTAAATTCTAACGAATCTTAACATTAGGTATAATGTATTTTGCTCTTGTTCCAAAACATTTGAAAGGATTTTTGTTTCAGCTAGCTAATGCTGGATAACAAATCATCTCAAAACTTAGTGGCTTAAAACAACGCTTTGTCTTTCATGGCGTGGTTCTTCTCTAAGTAGGGTTAGCTGGGTCGGTGGGCAATTGTAATCCTCTGGAGCACTGACCGGGAACTCAGCTGAGGTTAAAATGTCCGGAATCCCTGGCCATCTGAGTCAGTTGGCACTTGACTGGGAGCCCAGCTGGACTGTCGCCTGGGGCACCCGGTTCTTCTCCGTGCAGGCTTCTCTAGATGGCCACTTGGCCTGGCCCACAGCATGGTGGCTGAGTTCCAGCAGGACTCCAAGAGGGAGGAAGCAGAAGCTTTCAGATCAATTAAAATCTAGTTGTGGGATTGGCATAACATTGTTTTCTCTGTATTTTGCTAGGCAAAGCAGTGACAGGCCTTGTTTAGTCGCTCAGTCATGTCCGACCCTGCCTGGCCCACAGTTAATGTGGGAGAGACCTACGCAAGGGCATAAGCACTGGGACGTGTGACCATCTGGGTCATCAAAAGGACAGTCTCCAACAAGTTTTTTAATAATTAGTATTTTCGTTCTTCAACACGTCAAACACAGGAATACTAGCAATCCCACTTCTGCATCTATATCTGAGAGATTTGAAAGTAGTGATTTGACTGGCGCATCCATGTGCAAAGTGGCATTGCTCATGGTAGCTAAAAGATGCAAACAACCCAGACGTCCTTCGATGGATGAACAGATAAACAAAACGTGGTCTATACATACAATGGAATATATTGTTCAGTCTAAAAACGGAAGGAAATTCTGATCCATGCTATAACACGGATGAATCTGAAGACATTATGCTGAATGAAATAAGCCACTCGTAAGTGGACAAGTAGTGCATGATTCCGCTTATATGAGGTGCCTCGGGTAGTCAAATTCATAGAAACAGAAAGTAGAACAGCGCTTATCAGAGACTGGAGAGAGGAAGGGATGGGAGTGATTGTTTAATGGGTACCAAGTTTTTCCATTTGGGAAAATGAAAAGATTCTGGAGATGGGGAGTGATGATGGTTGCAAAATAATGTAAATGTACTTAATAGATGCACTACTGAACTGTGTATTTAAAACCGGTTAAAATGCTAAATTTTGTGTTATGTATGGCTTACCACGATAAAATGTAATTTTGAGTTTTGTAAAAATATTATCTTACACTTTAGGTATCTGTTATAGCTGTGTAAGAATTGAATTGAGCTGCAGTTAACTATTTCTTTGCAGTTCAAAGTAGCGTGCATGGACTGGAAACATAGGCATCCCTTGAGCACCTGTGAGAATGCAGAATCTCAGGCTCTAGCCCAGCTCTATAGAATCAGAATCTGCATGCAGACAAGATCCTCAGATTTGGGAGATCTTATTAATGTTTGAGAAACACTGAATTGCTTGACCTATGTTATATTTTGTAGATATTCAATTAAACATGTATTGATTTTGAGAATATAACTTTCTGTTTTGCATTTTGGAGTCATTTTTATAAACCCTCAAAAGTTTTCATGGGACTTGAAGACACCCCCAGGTGGTAGCCACGGTGCATAGAGACCCTTGGGGGTGAATTCGTAAATTCTGCACATCGATCGTCACATCCCCTTTGGCTCCAATCCCTCTCCCCGCTCAGCTATGATTCTTCAGGCCATCTACCTGCTCTCATAGAAGCTCTTCCCTGAGATCCAGCCAGGATGACACCTCCAGCTCTCAGGCCACCATCCATGGCTGAGGGACCCCAGGCCTCAAGGCAGGTCTCAGGCATAACATCCCAGGCCTGGTTTGGGAGATAAAATCAACCTTGTCTCTTCTAATTACTATTCCACAAACTTTCCTACTGAAGAGGTAACCTCAATTTAGCTTCTTTTTTTTTTTCTTAACTATTGACTAAAGTACAATATTCATGTAGAGAAGAATACATACCAATTTACAACTCAGCACGTTTTCATTCACTAAACGTTCTCCCATAACCATGCCTGCCTTCCTCCATGGGATCTTCCCAACCCCTCTCCTGCACTGCAGGCAGATTCTTTACCATCTGAGCCACCAGGGAAGCCAGCTTCCATCCCAGGGTTGGGAAGATCCCCTGGAGGAGTGATGGGCTACCCACTCCAGTGTTCTTGCCCGGAGAATCCCCATGGACAGAAGAGTCTGGCAGATTACAGTCCATGGGGTCGCAAACGACTGAGTGACTTAGCAGAGCACGGCACATGCATTCTCCCGTAACCAACCCACAGGTCAAGGAATATGACGTTACCAACACCCAGGAAGCCGTTCTATACTAATGTTCTATTCTAACTAATGCTTCTTCTCCCCCAGAGTTAACCACTGTTTGGATTAATGACACTGTTTAGTTTTTACCGATTTTTATTCCTCACACAGGGCTTCCACTTAGAAGAGGTGCTCAGCCACTCAGGTGGCTCCATGGTAAAGAGTCTGCCTGCCAATGAAGGAGATGCGGGAGACCTGGGTCAGGAAGACTCCCTGGAGGAGGGTGTGGCAATGCACTCCAGGCAGAGAAGCCTGGTGGGCTACGGTCCACGGGGTTGCCTGGAGGAGGGCGTGGCAACCCACTCCAGTATTCTTGCCTGGGAACCCTATGGACAGAGGAGCCTGGTGGGCTACAGTCCACGGGGTTGTGGAGAGTCAGACAGGACTGAGCGACTAAACACATTCCTTATATAAACAGAATATTTTATTTTATCTTCTCTCACTCAAATTGCCCTTCTGAGATTCATCTATATTGTTGGGTGTAATTGTAGTTCATATTCTCACTGCTGTGCAGTGTT
This sequence comes from Oreotragus oreotragus, assembly GCA_006410675.1. NCBI lineage: Eukaryota > Metazoa > Chordata > Mammalia > Artiodactyla > Bovidae > Oreotragus > Oreotragus oreotragus. The sequence goes on from SJYX01002392.1 coordinate 15,084, forward strand.
CCATTGTGTGAATACACCACGATTTAAAAAATCATGATACTGTTGATGGGCATTTGGGCAGAGTCCAGTTTGTGTCTATTATAGAGGGCAGCTAGGCATATCTTAGTACTTTTGCGAGGGGGAAACATACATACCCCACGCTTCTGTGGGAATTACTGGGGAGTGGAATGGCTGGTCATTGGGTGCCTCTTTGTTTAGCCCTGGTGATAGTTTCTCAAACCGTTAACCCTATTCTTCATCTACAAAGACTCGTCCTGTCCTCATTCTATCGCTTCTTAGAGTTGTGACAAATCTCAAACATGACATTCTCTCTCAACTGCAAGATTTACAAATTTCTACCAAAACATCGGTGCTAACATTTCAAAATAAATAAACGCATCCATGAAATTCTCAGCAGCAGCAGAGGGAAAATGCAAAGAATCCAGATGACAGGTCTAATGCCAAGATGCGAAGCCAGTTTCCTTTGTTGCGCAGAGGGCTGGAAGCCTTTCTGCAAAAGCTGCTGCCAATCAAGCTCGCCGATCTTTGCAGGGCTAATTAACAGCACTTGGGCAAGCTGGGGGGACGGGCGGGCCTGCACGGTGATGCCAATGGGGCCATCCCAGGGCTTATGGCTAATTATAAACACAAAGAGCACTTAAAGGCTATGATTCGAAGAAGAAGGGGGGGAAAAACCCTGAACAAAACCAAGAAAACCTCTCCGGAATTCTAATGCCAGCATGCTTGTGATTGCATCGCTTGGGGGCAGGGGTGCCAGTAGAAATCTCCTACAGTGGACTAACTCACACAGCACCCTGCATCAGGCAGCCACCCTCCCAAACATGCCCAGGGGAAGGGCTTCCTTTGTGTCAGGCAGGAGCAGGAGGAAGTGTGTCGATCTCATCTCCAGGGCCCCAGCTTGATAACCCTGTTTACACCAAGCATGGAGGTGCAGACTGGGGCAGTCCAGAGTCCTGTGGGGTAGGTGCGGTGGGGTTATCTGTGCAAGCTTTGATCCCCATTAGCTACAAACCACAAATAATCCATAAGGCATGCACATCAGGTCCCAGTGAACAGCACTTATTAGCAACTCCTGGAACCAAGCAGGGAAAAGCTGTGAGTTTTTGCCAAGGAAGAAAGCAATTCTTGCACACTTCATTGCAGAAGCTTGTCTGATCAGGCGAAAACCCTGGGCTGCTGGGAGGGAAAATGAAACTGGAACTGCAGGCATCTTTCATGCCCACACGTCATCCGGAAGAGCGTGCACACAGTTCAGGTGTGTACTGTGATTGGGTGTGAAATGGAGGAATCAGATATGAACGCGTTTCCCCGGTGTTCCCATCCCTTGGGGCGCCACCTGGCTCAGGCCCTAATGAGCTCTGCATGTACCCCCTTGGCTCTCCCCGAGCCTCTGAGCAGCTACCAGGACGATCTAGGGCCCCCAAAACTGGGGCGTGGGGTGGGGGAAGAAGCTAGGTTGAGGGGAGCGGGCAGAAGAAACAGAACTTTGACTTTAAAGGATAGTGGAAAGCTGTTTGCACGAATACTCTTGCACACACTTGAGCAGGAAGTCTTGATCTTATCTGATCCACGGATCTTTTTGGCAATCCAGTGAAGCCTCTGGACTCCTTTGCACAATAGATTTTGAAATGCGTAAGTGAAAAGTGAAAGTGAAAGGCGCTCAGTCATGTCTGACTCTTTAGGACTCCATGGACTATACAGCCCATGAAATTCTCTAGGCCAGATCACTGGAGTGGGTAAAACAAAGTAAATCAGGAGTTTGTGATTAGCAGATGCAAACTACTATATAAAAGAAAATATGTGTATACTGTATAGCACAGGGAGCTATATTCAATATCCTATAATAAATCATAATTGAAAAAATATGAAAAAGAATATATATAATGTATATATAAATGAATCACTTTGACATACACCAGAAACTAACACGACATTGTCAGTCATCTATATTTCAAAATAAATGAGTGAATTAATTTAAAAATGTAGTGTTATATTAAGTCTAGCTATCAAAATATTTAAAAAATAATATGGTACCAAAAGTGCTGCTTTACTAACACATGAGATATTGTGATCCAGTAGCAGATCTACTGACTACAATAGTTTTAAAGCAATGATGAGCATAAGCAATATTTTAAGATATCCACCATGTAACTGTAATATGGCATAAAAATATCTGTGATTTAACTTAGTGATAGGCACAGGTGTTACTAACGTCTCTATTGTGTGTAATTTACATGTAGAATGAAGGAAACGTGAAATTTCAGTTACAGTTTAAAAATTCTCCAAGCTAGGCTTCAGCAATACGTGAACTGTGAACTTCCAGACGTTCAAGCTTGTTTTAGAAAAGGCAGAGCAACCAGAGATCAAATTGCCAACATTCACTGGATCATGGAAAAAGCAAGAGAGTTCCAGAAAAACATCTATTTCTGCTTGATTGACTATGCCAAAGCCTTTGACTGTGTGGATCACAATAAACCGTGGAAAATCCTCAAAGAGATGGGAATACCAGACTACCTGACCTGCCTCTTGAGAAACCTATATGCAGGTCAGGAAGCAACAGTTAGAACTGGACATGGAACAACAGACTGGTTTCAAATAGGAAAAGGAGTATGTCAAGGCTGTATATTGTCACCCTGCTTATTTAACTTATATGCAGAGTACATCACGAGAAACGCTGGACTGGAAGAATCACAAGCTGGAATCAAGATTGCCGGGAGAAATATCAATAACCTCAGATATGCTGATGACACCACCCTTATGGCAGAAAGTGAGGAGCTAAAAAGCCTCTGATGAAAGTGAAGGAGGAGAGCGAAAAAGTTGGCTTAAAGCTCAACATTCAGAAAACGAAGATCATGGCATCCGGTCCCATCACT
>SJYX01002392.1:22966-36546 GCA_006410675.1 Oreotragus oreotragus
AGAAGAAGAAGAAGAAGAAAGAGAAAGAAGGGTTGAAAGTGTATTTGAAGAAATTATGGCTAAAAACACCTCAAACCTAAACAGAGAAACAAATATCCAGGTGGAAGCAGCACAAAGAGTCTCAAACAAGATGAACCTAAAATAGGCACCAAGACATAGTATAAATAGAATGACAAAAGTTAGAGAGGATTTTAAAGGCAGCAAGAGAAAAACAAAGAGTTAATTACAAGGGAGCCCTTATAAGGCCATCAGCTGATTATCTCTACAGAAACATTATGGGCCAGAAGAGAGTGGCAAGATATATTTAAAGTCCTGAAAGGGGAAAAAACTGCAACATAGGATACTCTACCAGCAAGGTCATTTAGACTAGAAAGAGTTTCTCAGACAAGCAAAAACTAAAAGAATATAACATACCAAACTTACCCTAAAGGTGATATTGAAAGGTCTTCTCTAAATAGCAAAGAAGTAAGAATCTATAAGAAAGAGAAAAATCGTAATTAAATTAGCCAGTATCCAGATTTAAAAAGATAAATTTCTGTGAAAACCACGGCAACCACAATGAACAGCAAAAGGATGACATAAAGATGTGAGAGAGGACATCAAAGTCATATAATGTGGTGGAGGAGACGACAGAGCACACACATAGACTTAAAGTAAGGGAATGGAAAAAGGTATTTCATGTAAATGGAAACTGCAAGAAAGCAAGGGTCACAATACTCATATTGGACAAAACAGACTTTATAACAAAGGCCATGACGGAAAATGAAGAAGGGGCGCTACATAATGATATAGGGTCACTATAAGGTGGGGATATTATCCTCATCAACATATATGCACTCAGTATAGGAGAGCCTAAATACATAACAAAATGCCAACAGATGTAAAGGGAGAAACTGATGGGAACCCAGTAATACGAGCAGACTTGTGACACCCCCCTCACGTGAATGGACAGATCATCTAGACAGAAAATCAGTAAGGCAACAGAGATCCTAAATGATGCAATAGAACAGTTAGACTTAATTGATATTTTCAGGATGTGTTATACCCCAGACAAAACATCATACACATTCTTTTCAAGTGCATATGGAACATTCTCTAGGATTGACCACATACTAGGGCACAAAACAAGCATCAATAAATTTAAAGATTATTTCAAGCATCTTTTCTGACCACAATGGCATGAAACTAGAAATCAATCACAGAAAAGAAACAAGAAAAAAAAATTACCTGGAGACTAAATACATGAGTTCATCAGGTACACCCATGACGGATTCATGTCAATGTATGTCAAAACTAAAAAAAAAAAAAAAAATTTCAGTGGGGGGAAAAAAAAATCAATGGGTCAATGATGAAATCAAAAGAAATTTAAAAGTACATTGAAGCAAATAACAATGAAAACAAAACCATACAAAATCTATGGCATGCATCAAAAGCAGTTCTTAGAGGGATGTTCATAGCAGTACAGGCCTTTAAAAAAAAAAAAAAACTCAACTAAACAACCTAATCTATCACCTAAAAGGATGAGGAAAAAAAGAACAAATAAGACCTAAATTCAGCAAAAAGGAAGGTGATAATAAAGATCAGAGAGGAAGGAGATAAAATAGAAATTTTTTAAAAATAGAAATAAAATCAAGAGCTGTTGTTTTGAAATGATAAACAAAATTGATAAACCTCTGGCCAGGGTAACCAAGGTGAAAGAAAGAAGACCCAAATAAAATGACAAATGAGAGGAGAAATCACAACTGACACTGCAGAAACACAAAAGGAAAAGAGAATACTATGAACAATTGTGTGCCAACAAATTGGAGAACTCAGAAAGAAAGGACAACTTTCCACACAAATACAGCCCACCAAAATGGGATCAAGAAGAAGTGCAAAACCTCCCTGCAAACAAAATCCAGGGGCAGATGACTTCACAGGCAAATTTTCCAAACCTAAAAAAAAAAAAAAACTTATACTGATCCTTCTCAAACTCTTCCAAAATACTGAAGAGAAAGGAGTACTCCCAGAGACATTCTATGAAGCCATCATCACCCTAATACCAAAACCAAAGACATTACCAAAAAAGAAAATTGCAGGCCAATATCTCTGATGAATATAGACGCAAAAATTCTCAACAAAATAGCAAACTGAATCCAATACAAAAAAAGATCATATACCACAACCAAGTTGAATTCATTCCAGGGCCACAAGGATGGTTCAACATATGCAAATCAGTTAATGTGATACATTACAGTAACAAAAGAAAAGACAAAAATAGCATAATCATCTCAATGGGTGTAGAAAACCATTTGGTAAAATTCAACATCCATTCATGATAAAAACTCCTACCAAAATGAGTGTAGAGGGAACAAAATAAGAATTTTTTTATGACAAAATCACAGCCAATATAATACTCAATGATGAAAAGCTGAAAGCCTTTCTGATAAAATCTAGAACAAGGCACGAATGTCCACTCTCACCATTTCTATTCAACATAGTATTGGAAGTCAGCTACAGCAATCAGATAAGAAAAAAAAAATCGTATTCAAATTGGTAGGGAAGAGGTACAATTGTCATTATATGTAGATGATAGGATACTGTATATAGAAAACCCTAAAGACTCCACACAAAAACTACTAGAACTGATAAATTCGGCAAGGTAGCCAGATGCAAGATTAACATACAGAAATATGTTGCATTTCTTTACATAAACAATGAAATATCAGAAACAGCATGTAAACAAACAAATCCCTTTTAAAATCACACACACACACACACACACACACACAAAACCGGAATAAATCTGACCAAGGAGGTTAAAGGCTTATATGCTGAGAACTACAAAACTTTAATAAAGACCCTGATGCTGGGAAAGATTGAAGGCAAAAGGAGAAGGGGCAACTAAGGGTGAGATGGCTAGACAGCATCGCTAACTCAGTGGACATGAACAGACGCCAGGAGCCAGTGACGGACCGGGAAACCTGGCATGCTGCAGTCCGTGGGGCCATGGCGTCGGGCATGGCTTAATGGCTGAACACCACCACAAAACGGAGTAAACTAAAGATGAAACAAAGTAAGTAAACAGGATAAAGTGATTCAAAGAAATGAAAAGACATACCATGCTCTTGAATCGGAAGGATTAATATTGTTAAAATCGCCATACTGCCCAAAGCAATCAACAGATTTAACATGATCCCTATCACATTACCCATGATGTTTTTCACAGAATTAGAACCAATACTCCTAAAATTTTATTTTCTTGGGCTCCAAAATCACTACAGACAGTGACTGCAGGCGTGAAATTGAAAGACTCTTGGCTCCTTGGAAAAAAGCTATGACAAACCTAGACAGTGTATTAAAAAGCAGAGACATCACTTTGCTAACAATAGTCCATATGGTCAAAGCTATGATTTTTCCAGTAGTCATGTAGGCAGATGTGGGAACTGGACCATAAAGAGGGTTGAGCGCAAAAGAACTGATACTTTCAAACTGTGGTGCTGGAGTCGCTTGGATAGCAAAGAGATCAAACCAGCCAATCCTAAAGGAAATCAACCCTGAATATTCATTGGAAGGACTGATCCTGAAGCTGAAGCTCCAGGACCTTGGCCACTGGAGGAGAAGAGCCAACTCACTGGAAAAGACCCTGATGCTGGGAGAGATTGAGGGCAGGAAGGGAAGGAGGCGACAGAGGTTGAGATGGTTGGATATACATCACCGACTCAGTGCACATGAGTTTGAGCAACCTCTGGGAGACAGTTAAAGACGGGGAAGCTGGCACGCTGCTGTCCATGGGGCTGCAAAGAGTCTGACGCAACCTAGCACCTGAACAAGAACAACAATCCTAAACATTTTATGGAACCATAAAAGACCCAGAATTGCCAAAGCAATTTTGAGGAAAAAGAACAAAGCTAGAGGCATAACCCTCCCAGAATTTAGACAATACTACAAAGTAACAGTAATCAAAACAGTTGGTATTGGCATAAGAACAGATATACGGATCAATGGAACCAAATAGAGAGCCCAGAGATAAACCTACACATCTATGAACAATTAATCTTCAGAAAAGGAGGAAAGAATATACAGTGAGGGAAAGACAGTCTCTCCAACAAGCGGTGTTGGAAAAGTTGGATTGTTGCTCACTGTTCAGTCAATCAGTCATGTCCAATTCTTTGTGACTCCATGACTGCAGCCTGCCAGGCTTCCCTGTCCTTCTCCATCTCCAGGAATGTGTTTGAACTCATGTCCATTGAGTCTATGATGCCATCCAACCATCTAATCCTCTGTCCCTCCCTTCTCCTCCTGCCCTCAATTTCTCCCAGCATCAGAGTCTTTTCCAATGAGTTGGCTCTTTGCATTAGGTGGCCAAAGGATTGGAGCTTCAGCTTTAGCATCAGTCCTTTCAAAGAATATTCAAGGTTGATTTCCTTTAGGATTGACTGATTTTATCTCCTTGCTGCCCAAGGACTATCAAGAGTCTTCTCCAGCACCACAGTTTGACAGCATCAATTTTTGGTGCTCAGCCTTCTTTATGATCCAACTCTCACATCTGCCTACATGACTACTGGAAAAACCATAGCTTAGACTACATGACCTTTGTTAGTGATGTCTTTGCTTTTTAATACGCTGTCTAGGTTTGTCATAGCTTTTCTTCCAAGGAGCNTCCAGCACCACAGTTTGACAGCATCAATTTTTGGTGCTCAGCCTTCTTTATGATCCAACTCTCACATCTGCCTACATGACTACTGGAAAAACCATAGCTTAGACTACATGACCTTTGTTAGTGATGTCTTTTTTTTTAATACGCTGTCTAGGTTTGTCATAGCTTTTCTTCCAAGGAGCAAGCATCTTTTAATTTCAATGTTGCAGTCACCATCTGCAGTGTTTTTGGAGCCCAAGAGAATAGAGTTTGTCACTGTTTCCACTTCCCCCCATCTATTTGCCATGAAGTGATGGGACTGGATGCCATGATCTTAGTTTTCTGAATGCTGAGTTTTAAGCCAGCTTTTTCACACTCCTCTTTCACCCTCGTCAAGAGGCTCTTTTGTTCCTGTTCACTTTCTGCCATATGGTCGTGTCATCTGCATATCTTAGATTTACTGATATTTCTTACAGCAATGGAGCCCAGCATTTTGCATGATGTATTCTGCTTAGAAGTTAAATAAGCTGGGTGACAGTATACAGCCTTGACTCCTTTCCCAGTTTGGAACCAGTCTGTTGTTTCATGTCCAGTTCTAACTGTTGCTTCTCGACCTGCATACAGGTTTCTCAGGAAACAGGTAAGGTGGTCTAATACTCCCATCTCTTAAAGAATTTTCCAGTCTGTTGTGAACCACACAGTCAAAGGCTTTCGTGTAGTCAGTGAAGCAGAAGTAGATGTTTTTCTGGAATTCTCTTGCTTTTTCAATGGTCCAGCAGATGTAGGCAATTTGATCTCTGGTTCCTCTGCCTTTTCTAAATCCAGCTTGTACATCTGGAAGTTCACGTACTGTTGAGGCCTAACTTGAAGGATTTTGAGCATTACCTTGCTATCATGTGAAATTACTCTTTCAAGATGTGCTAATCTAAACGGCAAACCTTAGTGGCTCAAGAAGAAATCTTAGTGACTTTTATACTCCAAGTCCTCGTTGCCTGCCAGGCTTTCTACTAAGTGCTTTATAAATAACATTAACTCTTACTAGGAACCCTCTGAAGCATATTTATCATTGTTTTTAATTTACAGGTGAGGAAGCAAAGTTCCAGGAGGTTAACGTGGTGGCCAGTGGTGATTGGTGGAGCCCGGGTCCCGGCCTGTGCCATCTGATTCTGGAGCCTGCCTGAGATTCTGCTCATGGGACCTGGAGCCCTGCTACACATTATTTAAAAGCCAAAGGCACTTTCCAATAAGAACTCTATTTCTATAATAAATATATTAAAAAGCAACATCCATTCTATAAAATATCAGCAGTTTTTATGTATAACATCAATTACCAACTTGGAAATATCAGGGGGGAAAGACCATTCTATTAACTATGACAACCAGAACTACGTATTACCAAGTAGCTTGCTTATGAAAGACTAATATCTTTCCAATAAGAACTCTATTTCTATAATAAATATATTAAAAAGCAACATCCATTCTATAAAATATCAGCAGTTTTTATGTATAACATCAATTACCAACTTGGAAATATCAGGGGGGAAAGACCATTCTATTAACTATGACAACCAGAACTACGTATTACCAAGTAGCTTGCTTATGAAAGACTAATAGGAGGAAAACTTTAAAACTTTACTGAGAGACAAAGGGAAGATGACTAAATGGGGAGGCATGCCCATTTATAGCTTAGAAATCAATATTGAAAAGATCCAGATTATTCCCAAAGCAATCAATCTATAAACATAATGTAAATTCCAGACAGATGATTTTTTTTTGTCAGTACCTGACCAAATTGTTCTTGTAAGAAAAATACTGAATTTCAAAGACTGATTATATTTTAAACATCAGAACGGTGTCATATAAAATGTTCAGAAGTAAATACCATTAATAGTTTGTAACATACACCCAAACGTGCGCACAGCACACACATGCACGCACGGGGATCCTTGGGCAGGACGCTGCCCTCTGAGTGTACCAGTCAAAGTGTGGGAGAGGTTTATAACAGGTCACGAGAGCATATTATTAAATTGTTAGTAGTTTTGTGTATTGGTTGATAAGCACGGGCATTATTATAAAAATAAAATAAGCTGTTTTAAAAACAAAAGTAACGCATTCTAAATACACTCATTGCTTTCTAGTTATGTCGACTATATTTTGCCAGCACGTGTGCTCTGGAGGTCATCACAGCTCCTGCATCTGGGTGACGCGCATGAATAACAGTCTGTGCTGTGTTTGGTCACTCAGGCCTGTCCGACTCTCTGTGACCGCATGGACTTTGCCCTCCAGGCCCCTGCTCATAGGGATTCTCCAGGCAAGAATACTGGAGTGGTTGCCAAGCCTTCCTCCAGGGGATCTTCCCGACCCAGGAATCGAACTGGGGTCTCCGGCATTGCAGGCCTATTCCTTACCAGCTGAGCTCCCAGGGAAGCCTGTCGGTAGCATCATGTCGGTAGCTTGAAACTGAGCACGGAAAGACTGTTTATTCCGGGGTCCTGACTTCTTTTCAGATTGCTGATGGTTCAACACGTAACAGCACACCACCTGATTGAAATTATGCCGGTGGAAGTGATTTCATCTGTGGGCCCCAATGAAGGCTTTTGGTTTTGTACACGTGTCTATGTATACAACTCCCTATCTAGAAGCAGTTCCCCACTGGTGATGAGGAACACAGTTTGCCTCCCAATCAGTACTAGATCAAGTTAAAAGGATTTCCTGTGACAAAGTATTTAAATAAGTTGTCAACCTAAAACATATTATAAGTTTTTCTTTTATAAACAGACAATGCTCTAAATCTGCTGACCTTTTCCGTGATGAAAGTGGTGTCAGTAAAATGTACCTAAAAGACACTTGGGAAAAATAAATACACTCGTCTTTTGGAGGCAAAGGTTATGTTATAACAAAGTGTGAGCCAGTAACAGCTTTTCAAAATAAACCCATGCTTTCGAGAACACGAGTTTATACTGAAATGTATAGCAGAAATTTCTCTAGAGTTATGTGATTTTGAGGCTGAAAATTATGTAAGTGGGCCACTTATAAAAACTCGCATATCTGCTTACTTTCAAAACTTAGAAATAGGATATTCTAACCTTATACACCAACTAACTTTTTAACAATAGGAAAAGGTAAAACTTCTCAATTATTCTGCAAGAACAAGTGCATGACTTCAGGAAAAGTGGAAACTCTCAGCTGAATTTCAACAAATACCTTTGTATAATTGGTAGATGAGACTGGAAAATGAGTGTCGCTATTTATTAGGCATGGCCCATAGAGCACTTATTTCTTTAGGTGTCTATGCTGGTGCAGCTCCGTTTCAGTTATTTCAAAACCGAGTACTACAATGACCTGAATTTAGAACCAGAACTTCAAATGGCTACACTGCAAAGTATTGCGCCAAGATGTCAAAAAAACCAAGCACATTTTATCTTTGCTAAAACACATTTTTTTTTTTAGTGAGAACAAAAATATGCTGTGTCCTAATTATCAAAGTGAAAATGTTTTTAAAACGCTGTTTCTTTGATATTTGTATTTCCTTTTAAAATGCCCAAGGGTGGTATGGAGACCAGCATCAGCGTCACCTGGACCTCTCAGGCCCCACCCTCAGCCCGGCCTGGCTGCTTTGAGCTAAATCTAGGAATTACCCACACCTGTGAATTTTGTAGACATAGTATTAAGGGATGACAACGATAGTTTGTCTTAGGTAGGTGTGTGGGTGAGGGACTAGGAGTGGTCTGCTCTTCATTGGAGATTTTGAAGACTAGAATAATTCCTGACATTTTGAAGTAAATTTATATTAAAACAGATTCTTTTTTTTTTTGGAGTAAATAGATCCCCTACTTGGTGTAAATCCCAACTCCAATTTTAAACTAGCTCCAAATTATAAAGGCATGTAATAAAACTGGCTGATAGAACATGTACTATGTGCCAGGTTTGAGCTCCAAAATCACTATCTTGGGCTCCAAAATCCCTGCAGGTGGTGACTGCAGCCATGAAATTAAAAGACACTCACTCCTTGGAAGAAAAGCTATGACCAAACTAGACAGCATATTAAAAAGCAGAGACATTATTTCGCCAACAAAGGTCTGTCTAGTCAAGCCGATGGTTTTTCCAGTAGTCATATATGAATGTGAGAGTTGGACTATAAAGAAAGCTGAGTGCCAAAGAATTGATGCTTTTGAACTGTGCTGGAGAAGACTCTTGAGAGTCTCTTGGACTGCAAAGAGATCCAACCAGTCCATCCCAAAGGAATTCAGTCCTGAATATTCATTGGAAGGACTGATGCTAAAGCTGAAACTCCAATACTTTGGCCACCTGATGTGAAGAACTGACTCACTGGCAAAGACCCTGATGCTGGGAAAGATTGAGGGCAGGAGGAGAAGGGGACGACAGAGGGTGAGATGGCTGGATGGCATCACCGACTCGATGGACATGAGTTTGAGTAAGCTCAGGGAGATAGTGAAGGACAGGGAGGCCTGGCGTGCTGCCGTGTATGGGATCACAGAGTCAGACAGGACTTAGGGAATGAACAGTAACATACACACTTGTGTTCACCCATACAATGAGCTCTGAAACGCACAACTCTTACACAAATGCAGTCGTATGTGCGTACAGTCAGTGCCCACACACGTATTCCCACGTGCCACCCACACTCACAAGCACACACTTACATTCATGACCACACGCTCACACCCACATCCACACACACACACATCCACACTATGCAACTCACACCCCCACACATGTTGTGCCCCCACATTTAGACACACTCACGCTTTATTTATCTCAGCTCTCTGAGGAGAACCAGAATGGGATACATTAGAACTTTTTCCCTTAATTTTCCTGTGTGGGCTGGTTAGGGACCTTATCATTATTAACTTATCTATTATTTCTCTTGCATTTGTTTGTGTTTTTCTTCAAAAGGTCTTTTCATCCCAAGATAAAAATTTTAAAGTCACATTAATAGTACACATGGGCATACCACACATACAATTTGCTTAAACATAACAGATTCTTGTTAAGCTTCAGAGTGAGCGACTGAACTGAACTGATATGTCAGGCATTGTCCTAAATTCTTCCAAATTAATTCATTTAATCCTCCTCCACAGCCCTACAGGGTGGATCTGCTGTTATCCTCAGTTTACAGATGAGGATGCTGAGGTCCAGAGACCTTATGTGATCAAAGGGTGCCAAGTCGCTCAGTCGTGTCCAACTCTGTGCGACCCTATGAACTGTAACCCCCCAGGCTCCTCTGTGCATAGGATTCTCCACACAAGAATACTGGAGTGAGTTGCCATGCCCTCCTCCAGGGCATCTTCCTGACCCAGAGATCCAGCCTGCATCTCCTACATCTTCTGCATCAGCAGGAGGGCTTTTTACAACCTGCGCCACCTGCTAATAAGCAGCAAGACCAGAATTTGGACCTAGTCTGTCTGGCTCCAGACCCCATGCTTTTAACTATTATGCTGCGTTGCCTGGGCATAGGGCTTTCCAGGTGGCGCTAAACGCAGGAGAGGTAAAGGTCATGGGTTCGAAGATGGGTCAGGAAGATCCTCTGGAGGAGGGCATGGCAACCCACTGCAGGATTTTTGCACGGAGAATCCCAATGACAGAGGAGCCTGGCAGGATCACAAAGGATCATAGGATCACAAAGAGTCGGACACGACTGAAGTGACTTAGAACGCATACTTGGGCATAAGATGTATGAATGAGTAAATATCTGTTTGTTGGGGATGCACACTCAAGTATTTTTATTAATGGGGAACATGATCAAAAAAGTTCAGAGGCCGTTAGCCCAGGTAGCCCAGGGAATATGAACTCAGATGCTAGTGTGACCTGGAGAACTTTTCATGATCCAGCCCCAGTCTCCTGCCCTCCTTCCTTGCAACCTGTGCTTTGAATTCCCCCGTCTTGAACTCTCCCTGAATTCCAAATGCCTCCTCCCCTCTCCCCTCTCCTCCTTCTCCCCTCTCCCCTCTTCTCCTCCTCGGCCTCTGGAACTTGGCTCGGGCCACTTCCTCCCCTTCCCTCTCCGCTCCTTCCCCTGCATGCGTGTCTCTCGTATGGCCAGCATTTTCTGCACACTTCTCCAGTTTCGTCGCGGGGCATTCACTTGTTTGTCGTGCACCTAGGAGACAGCGCTCTATTCTATTTACCTGTGTCTGTCGGGCACTGGTGTAGAGCCTGCACGCGTAGGGGTGAATGCATGACGGATGAAAGGGAAATCCACCACTGCCCTAGGAGCCTCCTGCGACCTGTTATGTGTGTAGCAGCCACCAGAGGGGGCAGGCGAACAGGGTCCCGTGAACAGCACCGACTGGAGGGATTCAGGCTGAGAATTCAAAGACCTATTCTCGAGCCAAAAGGGAAGTTCACTGGGCACACAGGCCATTCTTCTGTTTAAGACAAGAACAAACAAACCCTTCCTGGTAAGCACGGTGATGAAAATCTGTGCTCTATTTTAATTCTTTTGAACCTGGACCATCTTCAAATCAGAAAGCTTGGATTCTAGTCCCAACTCTAACATCCATTTAGCCTGTTGGATCCCAGACAAGACCCTTGGGTTTGGGAGCTTTAGTTTCTTAATCTGGAAAACGGGACGTGTACTCATTTTTCCTACCTCCCTAGGATGTTCTGAGGCCCGCAAGCAACACAGCACAGTTTAATAATGAGCATCTTTAAAATGGCAAGGCCACATGTGGGGTGTAAGCAGAATCCTGGGGCTAAAGGAAAATAAGTCCAACCACTCTTGTTCAAAATTACTGTTTTGCTCTGTGGGTTGAAAACCAAAGTATCCATGTGGGTCAGTCAGCACGGTCTTGCCTAGGAAGCATAGACATCTGGAGATTTCAAGTTGGGGGTGGTTTGCTGCTGCTGCTGCTAAGTTGCTTCAGTCGTGTCTGACTCTGTGCGACCCCACAGACGGCAGCCCACCAGGCTCCCCCGTCCCTGGGATTCTCCAGGCAAGAACACTGGAGTGGGTTGCCATTTCCTTCTCCAGTGCATGAAAGTGAAAAGGGAAAGTGAAGTTGCTCAGTCATGTCTGACTCTTTGCGACCCCATGGACTGCAGCCCACCAGGCTCCTCCACCCATGGGATTTTCCAGGCAAGAGTACTGGAGTGGGGTGCCATTGGGGGTGGTTTAGACCTTTTCATTTACTTGTCTCCCACTTGACCATGTCAGCCTTATTGCCAGGGACCCCCTAGTCCATCTGCATCTAATGTCATGGATAATCCACATATTTCATCAGAAAATTTTTTGCAAATGTGCATAGATATCATTGCAATAAATAAAACAAAAATCATATAATAGCTTTCCTTAGTTTCTAGTCGAAGTGTATTTTTAAAACTAGCAAATAATTCAAAATACACTTAGAATTGCAAAACGTGCATACGGAACCTATGCAAATTTGAAAACAGGGGCTTAGCAAACTCAAGCACAGCCAATCCAAACCCATAACCATTTAGTAGTGTTAGCTCTTTGGTTCCCATGATTCCTCTGAATGAGGGGATTGGATGCCTGGGCTGAGCAGGGATGGGTAGATGTGACTGCTTCCTCTCGGAGGGTCTCTGACCTCACAAATGCCTCTCAAAATGTGTCTCTGTGTTCGTGAATAATTTAAGGGGTTTTAAAGGGGACTCTTTATATGTGCAATGGTCTCACTTTATATTTTATCTTTAGAACCCAGCTCACCAGTTGTGGCACGTGGAGGTCTGGGAACACTTGGGGCACAAATTTAAGCCTCAGCTGAATCAGCTGATGGAGCCCAGGAGCCCCTAAGACCCCGCGTGGCGTCCAGAGACCGCGGCAGAAGCAGGCCTTCCCTCCAGCCCAGTGCCCTTGCGGCCCACAGTGGCGCGTCGGTAAGCCTTTCCCTCGGGGCCCTCGGGCGCCAGGCCGCGGGTGTCCACGAGCTCCGGCGCTGTGCACGTGCAAGGCTCACGCTCCCAACAGCGGCAGCCGCCCCCGCGGGCCCCTTCCTCAGCGCGCCTGGCGCCCTGGAGCCGCGGGCAGGGCTCGCCTCCATTCTGCCCCTCAGGAGCCGCGACGGCGGAGCAGGCCTTGGGCTGCAAGAGATGCTGCAAGAGAGGCTGCAGTCGGCTCGCCTCACTCCGGGCGACCCGAGGCGCGTGGGGGGCTCCGGGGGCTGCGCGGCCTTCAGCAGACCTGCGGCCCGCTCTCCGCCGCACCCTCCGGCCGGCTGCGGGGAGGCCTTTTCCTCTGGGCGAGGCCCTGCTGCTCGGGGCGCGGGGCGCGCTGGGCGCCCGGAGCAGCCACCACCGCCGGCAGCCCCGGGGTGGGGAGCAGGCCTGAGCGGCCGGAGCTGCCGCCGCTCCTCCCCGGGGGCAGGCAGAGTCAACGCTGAGGTTCTAGAACAGCGACTCCACAGGCCACAGTGGAGACGGTGGGGCTTAGGACTGTCAGGCCTCCAAAGGCTTCCTGAGCATCTGGAAGAAGGCGTCGAATCAGGTGGAAGGTTCCTCTGGCTCCCATGCTGGGTGGCCGGAGCTTCTGCAGGTAAGATTTAGTTAGATCTCAAGGAGAAGTCAAGGAGATCTCAAGGAGAAGGCGATGGCACCCCACTCCAGTACTCCTGCCTGGAAAATCCCATGGACGGAGGAGCCTGGTGGGCTGCAGTCCATGGGGTCTGAAGAGGCTGGCACGACTGAGCGACTTCACTTTCCCTTTTCACTTTATATATTTATTTATTTATTTATTTATTTATTTTTTTACACGAACTCCCAAACATGAACCCCCCTCCCACCTCCCACCCCACATCATCCCTCCAGATCATCCCCATACACCAGCCCCAAGCGTCCTGCATCCTGCATTGAACATAGACTGGCAATTCATTTCTTACATGATAGTATACAAATTTCAATGCTATTCTTCCAAATCATCCCACCCTCTCTCTCTCCCTCTCCTTCTCCCTCAGAGTCCATAAGTCCGCTCTACACATCTGTATCT
>SJYX01002392.1:39698-59585 GCA_006410675.1 Oreotragus oreotragus
TACACCTAAAGCAACTAGAAAAGGAAGAAATGGAGAACCCCAGAGTTAGTAGAAGGAAAGAAATCTTAAAAATTAGGGCAGAAATAAATGCAAAAGAAACAAAAGAGACCATAGCAAAAATCAACAAAGCCAAAAGCTGGTTTTTTGAAAAGATAAATAAAATTGACAAACCATTAGCCAGACTCATCAAGAAACAAAGGGAGAAAAATCAAATCAATAAAATCAGAAATGAAAATGGAGAGATCACAACAGACAACACAGAAATACAAAGAATCATAAGAGACTACTATCAGCAATTATATGCCAATAAATTGGACAACGTGGAAGAAATGGACAAATTCTTAGAAAAATACAACTTTCCAAAACTGAACCAGGAAGAAATAGAAAATCTTAACAGACCCATCACAAGCACGGAAATTGAAACTGTAATCAGAAATCTTCCAGCAAACAAAAGCCCAGGTCCAGACGGCTTCCCAGCTGAATTCTACCAAAAATTTCAAGAAGAGCTAACACCTATCCTACTCAAACTCTTCCAGAAAATTGCAGAGGAAGGTAAACTTCCAAACTCATTCTATGAGGCCACCATCACCCTAATACCAAAACCTGACAAAGATGCCACAAAAAAAGAAAACTACAGGCCAATATCACTGATGAACATAGATGCAAAAATCCCCTTTTCACTTTCATGCACTGGAGAAGGCAATGGCAACCCACTCCAGTGTTCTTGCCTGGAGAATCCCAGGGACGAGGGAGCCTGGTGGGCTGCCATCTAGGGGGTCGCACAGAGTCGGACACGGCTGAAGCGACTTAGCAGCAGCAGCAGCAGCAGCAAGAAGTTGCCAGCCTTGGGAGCTTGCAGACAGCCAGAACACTGTGATGGAGGACCCGGGAAACACTTTGGAGATCTTTAAAAACATACAATGACTTGTCTCTACTCTGCCATGGTCTGGAATGACAGCCCCTGAGGAAACTAAAACCGTGGCAACCACAAAGCTCTTTATTTACACCCACCCTGGATCCGAAGCAGTTTTAGATTTGTTACAGATTAGATGTGTTATTTGGGGCTTCCCTGGTGGCTCAGAGGGTAAAGCATCTGCTTGCAGTGGAGGAGAACTGGGTTCGATCCCTGGGTCAGGAAGATCCCCTGGAGAAGGAAATGGCAACCCACCCCGGTACTCTTGCCTGGAAAATTCCATGGATGGAGGAGCCTGGTAGGCTACAGTCCATGGGGTCCCAAAGAGTGGGGCATGACTAATCGACTTCATTTTCTTTCTTTAGATTTGTTATAAATCCCCATATTCCTCAATTGTCTACCCAATATTAAATACACATTGATGGTGCTTTGCACCAAGCCTGGAGCTCCGCTGTGGAAGAAGGACATTTTTTTACAATGTAAGTTTATGGATTTATCAGTTGTGCGTGGTTTTTGTTGCTGCTTGTGGGCTTTCTCTGGCAGCAGCGACTGGGGGCGGCTCTCTAGTTGGGTGGTTGGGCGTCTCACTGTGGTGGTCTCTCCCGTTGCAGAGCACAGGCTTTGTGGTTCACGGGCTTCAGTACTTAGTTGCTCTGCGGCATGTGATCGTCCCAGACCAGGAGCTGAACCGGTGTCTCCTGCACTGGCAGGTGGATTGTTAACCACTGGGCCGCCAGGGAAGCCCCAGAGGAAGGAAGTTAATATCTGACAGGGAAGCCCTGAGAGAGCTCTGTATGGAAAATTGAGGTTTGAGGCCCACCTCTGAGGGACTCCCAGAACTTTTCCATTAAGTACCCTCCCACCTCCACTAGGGCCTTCCCCTGTGCCTCAGATAGTAAAATGTCTGCCCGCCACGCGGGAGACCCAGGTTTGATCTCTGGGTCAGGAAGATCCCCTGGAGAAGGAAATGGCACCCCACTCTGGTATTCTTGCCTGGAGAATCCCATGGACAGAGGAGCCTGGCGGGCTACAGTCCATGGGGTCGCATAGAGTCAGACACGACTGAGCCACTTCACTTTCACTTTCACCTCCAGTATTTGTTACCTCTGCACCCTTCCCCCAGACTCCTTCTTCACATCCATCCTTCCTAACCTGGTTCCCAAGACTTCCAGAAGACTCTCTGGATGGGTCCTGAATCCTCTCTTGAGCTGTAACTGGGAAGCATGGAGGTGGGAGGGTGGGGTGAGAGAGGTGGCCGAGGGAGCAGTCAGGGGGACCTTGACCCTGAGACCCCTCTCACTTTCCTCTTCCTTCTCTCAGTCACCCTCGAATCCTGTCCTCCATAATCAGCCCTGTTTTCTGAACCAAAACAAGGACATGAGATCTGGCAAGTGTACGTATGGGGAAATGGGACGTTATATCCTTGAGACCGGAATTGGGAATCCTGGTCTCAGATCACGCACTAAGCCCTAAATCACAAAATCAGGGGCGCACTTGCTGGCTTCTCTAGACCTTGTCGGAGAAGGAAATGGCAGCCCACTCCAGTGCTCTTGCCTGGAGAATCCCAGGGACGAGGGAGCCTGGCGGGCTGCAGTCCAAGGGGTGGCGAAGAGTCAGACATGACTGAGCAACTTCACTTTCACTTTTCACTTTCCTGCATTGGAGAAGGCGATGGCAACCCACTCCAGTGTCCTTGCCTGGAGAATCCCAGGGACGGGGGAGCCTGGTGGGCTGTAGTCCATGGGGTAGCGAAGAGTCGGACACGACTGAGCAACTTCGCTTTCACCTTTCGCTTTCCTGCATTGGAGAAGGAAATGGCAGCCCACTCCAGTGCTCTTGCCTGGAGAATCCCAGGGATGGGGGAGCCTGGTGGGCTGCCATCTATGGGGCCGCACAGTCGGACACGACTGGAGTGACTCTGCAGCAGCCACAGGCCTCGTCGGTGAGGCAGAGATTTCACGTACACTCAGGTTCACGCGTGGGTGAGGCCACATTGCCGCGGCTCAGGGACACCAAATAGTGGGAGAGTTGTTTCATGGTGCTCAGCAGTGCTTGGCATACTGCCTTTGATAATATCCCCACCACCCCAAAGATATTAAGAGGGACGACTCACTCTTGAACAATGTGGGGGCTAACCCACATAGACTTCATAGTCTTTCCCCTGAATCCCCAGTCCCTCCACATCCGCAGGTTCAGCCAACCTCAGGTTATAGTACTGAATATTTACTGTTGAGAAAAAACCCTGTTCCATACCNATCCCCACCACCCCAAAGATATTAAGAGGGACGACTCACTCTTGAACAATGTGGGGGCTAACCCACATAGACTTCATAGTCTTTCCCCTGAATCCCCAGTCCCTCCACATCCGCAGGTTCAGCCAACCTCAGGTTATAGTACTGAATATTTACTGTTGAGAAAAAACCCTGTTCCATACCCGTTTTACTTAAACATTTATTGAATTATATTTATTCTGTCTGAGATACAGTATTCTTTTTTTTTTTTTTTTTCAGATCTCAGGCGTTTCAGAAACCACTCAAAAGCTTTTGACCTCAGATGCTCTGTCTATAGGATCCACTGGCTAAAATACCTTGGACACTGGATATTTGTTTAGAGGACCAGACTCAGAGAAACATGCATGCAGCTTTNCAGTATTCTTTTTTTTTTTTTTTTTCAGATCTCAGGCGTTTCAGAAACCACTCAAAAGCTTTTGACCTCAGATGCTCTGTCTATAGGATCCAGTGGCTAAAATACCTTGGACACTGGATATTTGTTTAGAGGACCAGACTCAGAGAAACATGCATGCAGCTTTGGCAGATCACCTGCAAATCTGGATGTCTTGATAAGTATTACTGTTTGTGGTAGTGAGAGGCAGATGGTGGGCCACTGAAGGAAGGAAGGTCTTAGAAAGTTTCCAGAAACTTCTTGATCATCTTGGCTGTCTTTGGATGTGAGTGAAAAGTATGTAATCCTGTTAATCATTCTTGTTACTGTTCAGTCTCCAAGTTGTGTCCATCTCTTTGTGACCCCACAGAAAGCAGCACGCCAGGGTTCCTTGACCTGCACCATCTCCTGCAATTTCCTCAAATTCATGTCCATTGAGTCAGTGGTACTATCTAACCATCTCATCCTCTGCCATCCTCTTCTCCTTTTGCCGTCAATCTTTCCCAGCATCAGGGTCTTTTCCAGTGAGTCAATTCTTCGCATCAGGTGGCCAAAGTATTGGAGCTTCAGCTTCAGCATCAGTCCTTCCAATGAATATTCAGGACTGATTTCCTTTAGGATGGACTGGTTAGATCTCCTTGCAGTTCAAGGGACTCTCAAGAGTTTTCTCCAGCACCAAACTGTTAATTACAGGGGAGCAAAACGTCCTTGGCTTCCCAGGCGGCGCTAGTGGTAGAGAACCTGCCTGCCAATGCAGAAGACATTAAGAGTGGTGAGTCTGATCCCTGGGTTGGGAAGATCCCCTGGAAGAGAGCATGACAATCCACTCCAGTGTTCTTGCCTGGAGAATCCAGTGGACAGAGGACCCTGGCAGGCTACAGTCCCTGGCATCACAAAGAGTTGGACATGACTGAAGCAACCTAGCAGCAAAATGTCCTTAGTTTTGCTGCTGTTTTGGAAACAGTTTCTGTTCTATTTTTGAGAGTGAAAGTGTTAGTCACTCAGTCATGTCCGACTGTTTGCAGTCCCATGGACTGTAGCCCACCAGCTCCTCTGTCCATGAGATTCTTCAGGCAAGAATACTGGAGTGGGTAGCCATTCCCTTCTGCAGGGGATCCTCCCTGCCCTTGGATTGGACCTGTGTCTCCTGTGTTGCAGACAGATTCTTTACCACCTGGGGCGCCAGGGAAGCCCCTTTGGGAACTTAAGTGCTCCCCAGTGCGGAGGGCTTCTGCGGCTTTTGGCCACCTTGCCGCTCCTCACCAGAGTCATCTACCACAGAGGTTTTCAGGGCCCTTGCTCTGTTGGTGTGAGGTGCTTTCAATTGATGAGGAATGAAGAGGGATACCCACTGGAACAAACATTGGGCATGATTGTGTATCAGACTGTGTTCCAGGTTCCAGGGAGTCTCAGTTCAATTCAGTTCAGTCCCTCAGTCATGTCTGACTCTTTGCGACCCCATGGACTGCAGCACGCCAGGCTTCCCTGTCCATCACCAACTCCCAGAGTTCACTCAAACTCACGTCCATTGAGTCGGTGATGCCATCCACCCATCTCATCCTCTGTCGTCCCCTTCTCCTCCTGCCTTCCATCTTTAGTGGGGGATAAAACCCACAAGGTTCCTGACTGCGTGGAACTTCCACTCAAGGGAGGGTTGATAAATAATGAAAAATTAATGCATAAATTAGCAAGGTAATTTCAGATGGCGAAAGTGCTAGGAAGTAAAGAATCTGACGATATGCCTGAGAGCAATAGGGGAGAAGCGTCTGAAGCTACTCCAGGTTGCATGGTCCAGAAAAACTTCTCTGAAGAAGTAACTGAGGCTTGAAGGCTCCAATGAGCCAGGTGGGGAAGATCCTGGGGCAGAATCTTCTGGCCATAGGGATCGGTTGGTGCAGAGGCCCTTACGTGGGAGCTTGGTGAGTTTCAGGAACACACAGGAGGCCAGTGAGGCAGGAGCATGGAGGGCGGAGAGGCGGCCCCGGGAATCCCGCATCGGGCCAGATGCAGAGGAAGCTGTAACAGGTCCACTGTTCGAGTCAGCGATGGTGTCCTGGACACCTTGTTCCCCAGGACTGGGCACCTATTTCTTTCTGTCCCATTGACCCCACCCTCATGACTCAGCTGCTCTTTCCCTCTGCTTCTCTCTCTGTTCGTTTCTGCCTGTCTGCTTCCACTTGAGCGTGTTGGGGAATCACCATCAACGTGACGTGACGCTGGTGGATGGGGTGTCAGGCGAGGTTTCTCATTACCCGGTGTTTCCCCTGGCCCAGCTTCTCTGGCTTGGCCTCTGGGTCCATCCACTGGGACCAGGCTGTCACCGCTCAGAGCTTGGCCATGTATGTTGAAGGAAAGTGCAGTCTCCAGCCATACCACCCTGAACGTGCCCAGTCTCATCTGAAGGATGCTCCCTCAGGACCAGACTGTGCGCTGGGCCAGATTCAAAGAGACTGACAGCCTTTTTATAGGAAGGATATCTACAACCGTGATCCAAGAAACAAGCCCCAAAGCTGGTTTGTTTTTAACAAAAGGCTCCACAAAGGGCTAGTGCTCAGCTCCTCACTGGTCCTACC
Organism: Oreotragus oreotragus; assembly: GCA_006410675.1. Taxonomy (NCBI): domain Eukaryota; kingdom Metazoa; phylum Chordata; class Mammalia; order Artiodactyla; family Bovidae; genus Oreotragus; species Oreotragus oreotragus. Next base: position 45,846 of record SJYX01002392.1, read on the forward strand.
CCAGGAAATCCTATCCCAGCATCCGGATCTCAGCATTTCTAAGTCAGCCGTCCACACAGCCTCTAAGGACTGGGTTCTTCCTGTTTCTGCTCAAGACGTTGCGATGCTCTCGCCCTCCCCACATGCTCTTACGCAACAGATCCCGCCGTTTCTCTATCAAGAACTAGCGTCTGTTTCCTCTCCCCTCAGATCTGTACTCGCTGTGTGAGTGGCTGTAGCCAGGGAACGTAGTGAAAGTACTCTGTGTAGGAGAAGAGCATCTTCCATCTTCACCTGTTGGAACATCCCTCCTTGGGCCCCAGCTGCCACATTGTAAGGAAGCCCAGTTATCCGTGAGAAAAACCCCCAAAGAGAAGAATGGAGACCTCCAACTAACAGCCCTGCTGAGCTCGCCAATCTCATGCGTGAAGCCCCCGAACACTTTCTAACCACCCAACACCCCAGCCAGTACCTGCAAGGCACTTGAATACCCAGTCAATCCACAGCATTGGGAGGAATAATGAACCGTTTCATTCTGTGTCCCTATGTTTTATGGTGATTTTTTTGCAGAACAGCTCTTGAGCTTCTACAGCATCCAGAATCTGGGTATAAGGGGGTTGGATGAGGACAGAAAATGGGTTATATCCCATTGCATCACATGTGACCTTACAGAACTTCAGACTCAGGTACAGGCAGCCAGGCCTGGGAAAGTGAAAAGCAAAATCTTCGCTTTACTCGATCATTGCTTGTTTTGAAGACTCATTAGAACAGAACTCCTTTATATCCTAATGACAAGAAGCCCAGGCCACTCTTGCTTGGGACCTTGCCTACGTGGTGTTGGCAGTTTGGGGGAGAGGCTGTAGGCACAGCCTGGAAGGCAGGGGAGGACTCAGCATGATGGGCAGTGCTGAGCCTGACATTTATCTGAGGCCTAGAATGTGATACTGCCGTTTGCTGTAGAATTAGAGAAGTTCACATGGAAATTATTGTATTATTCAGATATTAATTCTTAAATGATGAAATGAGAAATCTGTTTTTTTTTTTTTAATTGGAGTATAGTTGCTTTACAATATCATGCTAGTTTCTACTCTACAGCAAAGTGAATCAGCTGTCCATATACATATAGTTCCTGAAAGGAGAAATCTCATTTGCTTTTCCTTTCTCTTCACTTTCTTCTTCTTCTGTTTTTTTTTTAGGAGAAGAAGGAAGCAAGATGTCCAACCTATTCTTGAGCTCCAGCCTAACATTTGGTTATTTGTTCTTTATCCAAAGTCAATATTTTGGAAGAAGTTTGAACCAAACCATTCATGCATTCTCGGGTTTCGTGCATGAAAAATCCCCACAGTTTTCCACTTAAAAAGAAATAAAAAGTCTGAGAAACATGTACTGAAAAGCTATTAAAGCTTGTAGGCTGTAAACTCCAAACTTGGCAGGATGAAATGGTCGTGAAAGAAGAAAGTTCAAGTCGTGTGTGACCCAAGTAGCCAAAGCTTGTAACATGTTCAAGGCACGTAGACCAGAGCCTGTGGCGCATTGGACGGTGAAAGCCTCTCACGAGGGACCTGCCGCCAGACTGGGTCCTGCAGACAAGGACACTTACCTCTTGCCTGATCACTGCGATGGTCAGGCAAGACACAACTGGTCTCCCTGACTCTGTATCTTTTTAAAGCACAACTTTTATCAGGTCATTTTCCTGTTTACAAACATTCAGTGACTCTGCATTGCCCTCAGGATAAATCAGCACTTCAGAAGTCACCTTAAAGAGATACCGGCATGATCCATCTTTGCTTCCCTCTCGACCACACAGCTCAGCCACACCCCAACTAACACTGTCTCCCCGCGTCGTGGTGAACTCCTGGTGTTCCAAGAATGCTCACTGCTCTCCAGCATGAGTCCTTGGACATGCCATTCTCTCTGCTGGGACCACACCCCAGCTCTTATTTATCTGCCAGGAATCAGCTCAGATGTCACCTCTTCCAGGAAGGGCTAGGGGTACCTCCTCTGGATTACCACTGCATTTGGTAATTTGTCATGATGTGTAATCATTATATGTTTACATGTATGTACTGTTCATATCCCCCATTAACTGCCTCAAGGCATTTACCCTGCTGTATTTGACTTTTTAACCACTAAAACCCACATAGTACTTGACTTATACTAGATACTAAATAAATTGTTGTGGACAAAAAGTAAACAAATAGCTCTAAAGCTCATTTACATTTGTTTTGCACCCTGGGAATAAGCCAGAGGAATATAGGGACATAGAGTTTTAAGAGGGGGACCTACAGAGTCAGGATTCTGAAATCCAGAGAATTGTTTACCCATGTCATAATTTTGCCTAGAATTGAACTTTCCCTAGAAAAGAACATCCACAGCGATTCAACCTGGCAGTGTTCTTGTTTTCAGAAGTGTTGTCACAATCGACTCTGTGTCACGGAGGTTTGGAATTTACTCATTTAATTAACAAAGATCATCTGAATTCCAACTGTGCCAGGCCTTGTGCATGTTAAAATGTGAAGACAGTCCATGCTGTTTCCCTCCAGGAGCTTGTAGTATCCTGGGGAACTGGTAATGGGGTTGGGTTTTGATTTGATGCTATGGTGGGTGTTGTTAAGAGTTCTGCAAGGATGAAGTTCTTTTGGAGGAGGGCTGCCCCTGTTGCAGGGAACTCAGCTGACCAATATGAGTTCGGCTCCAAAAAAATGTTTTTAATTTTTTCCCAGAAGGAAAAACAGGCATAAATCTCACCCAAGAGAAGAAATGTAGATGACACGCCCCACCATGGACACAAAATACTTTTTTAAAACAAATGACACATGAACAAATAAATAAGAGGATACAGGATGCAAATACATAGAAGCAAGAAAATTCAACCTGAGTTTCTGACACACCTGAGTCATAAGGATGGAGCAGATTTTTCTCCCTAGAGGCACAATCTGTTCCTTAAATCCTTGAGAATCATGTCCAACTTCTATGTGTGGAGGATAAATGTCTTTGGAGATGTTTGGAAAGGAAATGGAGGATGGTGAGAACCTAGAATGGTCAGGCTACAAACACACCAGAATTGATGTTGGAGGGATAGCAATATGTTGATGACATCAATCAATGGACCTATGCCTGAGGGCCACAGAGATACAGGATGGAATATCAAAGGCTGGAATTTGACCTTAGAGGTGTAGGGAGGAGAGCAGAGAACATGCCTAAAATTTTCCTCTGGCTGTTGACCACTTAGTCAGCTTTCCAGATCTGAAATATCCACTCATTTCTGTTTTTCTTCTGAAAGTTAATCTTCTGAGATCGAGAAATGTGTTTCAGGGAGAACCTCGGGATAGTTGCTTGCCTTTAAATAATAGCAGTGTTATGAAATAATGTATGTGATTGACTCCAATTCTCCCCCTTCCTCTGGAGACACACTACGCCATCTGTGTTTTCCATCTATATTTATACCTCCCTGACCCAGACTTGTGCTTGGGCCTGTAGAATGTGGTGCAAAGATTTGAGCCTAGTGTTAGGAGTCGGCCCTGGCTCTCCCGTCTCTCTCTGTACCTCTTCCATCATCATGAGAAGTGCTAGCCCTGTGTAGGCACACTGCCTTCTAGCAACAATCAATATGCATGGATCTGCCGTGAGCCCCTAATCGATGAGATGCCAAGCCCATCTGGACTTGTAACTTGAAGCAGAACCATTCAGGTAATACCAGCCTCGATCAGCAGACCCTCAGCCAACCCTCAGAGACAAAGCAAGAATTAATGAATGTCATTTAGACACTATTTGAGTTCATTTGTTACACAGTGAAAACTGACTTGCAGGCAAGTCGAATGATTTGCAGGGAAGAGAGGAACAACGATCATACCAGGAAAAGCGCTCACGAGAAAATTCAGCCGGAGCCTCTCAAGTCTCATAGGGAAAAGGGCAAGGAGATTCAAAGCAGAAGAGCAAAACAAAGCAAGCTTCAGGGTTAAATAACGGTAGGCTGTTAAAAAAAAGAAAAGAAAAGAAGATGAATGAAAGACTGCCCAGCACTCCTGCTCTTGAACTAGGGTTTGCCTCTCACTTAGTAGCTTCATGATCTCTCAGTTTTCTCATTGTGACATAGGGATAATGGAAACAACTACTTCATAGGGGGTGTTGTGAGGATTAAATGAGTGGAACACATACAAGGAGCTTAGAAAAGTGTCTGGCACATGTGAAGGGCTATACACGTGTTAGCTTAGTGGCACCTCCATGATGGAGCTCCAGACAACTGCTGCTTGGTACTTCTGAATCCGCCACTAGGATGCTTGTGTTTTCATGTTAACTTAGCTATCAGAACTCCGTTTCCCAGAATTTCCTCCCAACTGCCTGGCTGCCCACCTACAGTGACTTCAGGATTGACCCCCACCAAACGCAGAGTTAACAGCCCTCTCTCTTCACCAGCTCCCACCGTTACTCACCATCTCATCTCTATAGCAGATCTGTCTTTTCCCACATTACTCATCATGATTCCCTGATCACACCTTGACTAATATCCTGACCTCTAACACATTAACTTATGAGTTGGGAGAGAAGATGTGGCATCATTGAAAACTTAGGATTTTTTCCAAAAAAAGTTTGCATTCCCATAACCCTAAACATTTCGGTTCTCAGCTATAGCCGTTCGCCCCCCCCATCTCCCTAGACTTTTCTGTAGGAGACCTTTGAGCAGCCGTGAATGAATATTGGCTGCTGAAACCCTCATGAAACAAGTATTCCACTCCTGGCTTCAGAGTGCTGATGGGTGGGGTTAGCCACTGGTCTGTCATCGTATTTCACAATCAAAGCAGTAGATTATCCCTAAGAATAAAACAAAAAAGGAATTCTATCTACAGCAATATTGCTACTTTTCCAATTTCCCAGAACGAGTTGTACAGAAAAATACAAGTACTATGAAGATAGGTCCAAGTGAAACAGAATTCATAACAAGAGGATGTTGTTACTCCGGAAAAAGGCAACCCAGCAGGCTTTGGGTTAGCACTGCAGCCATGAAAACAAGTTCGACGTTTGTGTCAGATAAACAATCGTCACCGCTCTGGAAGCTTAGAAAGTGAGTCATCCTGAGGAGCGGGCGCTGAAGGCGGGAGGCAGGCGTTCGCCTCGGCCCTCTGGCAGCTGACGGCACATTCTTTCTTCCCCGCCACGCTGTCTTTGGGAGATGCGCTGCAGCAATGAGCACCAGCCTCTCCGTTTCCACTGAAAGGCCCTTCACCTCTTCCTCCCCAGGATGCCTGTGTGCTCTGTCCCCAACCTTCCGCTGTCCTTGGGAGAGACCGTTCTCTACCGCCAATGGATTTCCTCCTTGGGGGAGAGAAAATACTTCAAAAAGCTTCTCCTTGCAAGAGGGACGCATTGTTAAGGACTTTCCACCTGAGATGCACTGGCTGAGTCCACAAGACAGGGAATAGAGCAGGTCCAGTCCCGAACCCAGTCAACCAGCAAAGGGAGAAAGGGACTGAAAGGGGGATCAGAGGCTGCCTAGGGGTAGATGCAAGGTCAACGTCAGTGTGTGCGCGCGCGTGTGTGTGAGGGCATGCGCGCGCACACGTGTGTGTGTGCGTGTGTGTGCAGGGGGGTCCTGTAAACAGGAAGTGATGGCTGCTGTGAGGTCCACAGCAAGGCCGGAGATGGAGGCACGGAGGAGGGTTCAGGTAGGAGAGGGTGAGGGCGGGCCCCTGATTCTGCAGCCTGGGCTGGAGCTGGGGCAGGTCGAGAGGCATCACCAGGGCTCGCCAATGGCACTGCTGTCCTTTCTCCCTTCTTCTGAGTCTGCTTCATGACAGGGCCAGGAGTTTCTACAGGCGGAGCCATCAGAGGCTGAGCACTCCGGAAGCAGTGTGGTATAGAGGAGGCGTGTCAGCCTTTTGCTCCAAGACGTGTGATCACAGTGTTCCCAGAACCATTACTCAGAATTGCTTCCAGCCGGAAACTAACCAAACTACCTCCGCTGCAGAATGGATCGGAAGTGGAGGTTTCTTTACAAACACATTGTGGCTGATTTTCTCAGTGGAATGCTGTATTACGCTCCTGGGCTACCATAGCAAATTACCATAAACTGGTGGCTTCCCATCACAGAAACGTATTCTTCCCAATTCAGGAGACTGGACGTTCTCAATCAAGATTTTGGCCAGGCTGGTTCCTCCTGGCTCCTTGGACAGAGGTTTTGCTCTGTCTCTCCCATAGCTTCTGGGGCTTGCCTGCAACCCCTGTGGCTTGTGGCTGCATCACTCTGTCTTATCATGACCTTCTCCTCTCGATATCTTCTTGTAAGGACATTGGTCATAGGGTTCAGACTCCACCCTAATCCAGTATGATCTCATTTTAAGTGATCACATCTGCAAAGACCCTATTCTAAGGAAGGCCACATTCTGAGGTTTTAGGTAAACATAAATTTTGGAGAGACACTGTTCAACTCAGTACAAATACTACAAAACAGTGAAACTGGTTGAACTACAGCCACATGCAAAGTGTGAATGAAAGCTTCAAACCCAATATTTGATGAAAGAAGCTAGACACAAAAGAATATGTACTGTGATATTACACTATGAAGTTCAAGGTTTACCGTAGTGTTCAGGGACGATGATGGTACCATAGCAAAAAGCAAGTCCATGATTCCCCTAAAAATCAGAACGGTTGTGACCTTGAGGACAAGACAGGAAAGGGGACATGAGAGGGGTTTCTGGCATGCTGGAATGTTCTCTTTATTTTTGGGGAGAACAGTTTATAATTTATTTTAAAAGACAAAATTGCCTCCTGAGAAATCTGTACGCAGGTCAAGAAGCAACAGTTAGAATCTGACATGGAATAATGGACTGGTTCCAAGTTTGGAAAGGAGTATGTCAAGGCTGTATGTTGTCACCCTGCTTATTTAACTTCTGTGCAGAGAACATCATGTGAAATGCCAGGCTGGAATCAAGATTGACGGCATAAATACCAATAACCTCAGATACACAGATGACACCGCCCTTATGGCAGAAAGCGAAGAGGAACTGAAAAGCCTCTTGATGAAAGTGAAAGAAGAGAGTGAAGAAGCTGGCTTAAAACTCAACATTCAGAAAACTAAGATCATGGCATCCAGTCCCATCACTTCATGGCAAATAGATGGAGAAACAATGGAAACAGTGAAAGACTATTATTTTCTTGGGCTCCAAAATCACTGCAGATGGTGACTGCAGCCATGAAATTAAAAGATGCTTGCTCCTTGGAAGAAAAGCTATGACAAACCTAGGCAGCACATTAAAAAGAAGAGACGTTATTTTGCTGACAAAGGTCTATATAATCAAAGCTATTGTTTTTCCAGTAGTCATGTGCAGATGTGAGAGCTGGACCATAAAGAAAGCTGAGTGCTGAAGAATTGATGCTTTTGAACTGTGGTGTTGGAGAAGACTCTTGAGAGTCCCTTGGACTCCATGCAAGGAGATCCAACTAGTCCACCCTAAAGGAAATCAGTCCTGAATATTCTTTGGAAGGACTGATGCTAAAGCTGAAGCTCCAATACTTTGGCCACTTGATGCAAAAAACTGACTTATTAGAAAAGACTCAAAAGCTGGGCAAGATTGAGGGCAGGAGGAGAAGGAGATGACAGAGGATGAGCTAGATAGTTGGATGGCATCGCGTGAGTTTGTGCCGGCTCCAGTAACTGGTGATGGACAGGGAAGCGTGGAGTGCTGCAGTCCATGGGGTTGCAAAGAGTTGACATGACTGAGCAACTGAACTGAACTCATTTAAATTATAAATGTGTAAATTATCCCTGTTAAGATATATAAAAAACTGATAACAGTGGCTGTCTTGAGGGGAATAGGGAATGGTGGTAACTAGGTTGCCCCCAGCACCAACATGGGAGGCGTATTTTCCATTGTCTGCTCCAAACTGTGTAAGACATGGAGATGTGACCTATGAAAAACTTAAACTACTATTTGGTTTGTCTCCTCTGAAGAAAGAGGTAATACTGAGCCCTGTTTTAAAAATATAACAAAAAATATAGCAGTAGCCACAGAAATGAACTTTGGCCTTTATCTCACATATTATACAAAACAAACTCAAAACTGATAATAGTTTTAAACATAAAAATGTAAAAGTAAAACAGGAGAAAATTTCCCTGATTTGGGGTCAGGCAGAGTGCCAAACACACGAACCACAAAAGTGATAAAGTGAACTTAATCACAATGTAGAACTTCTATTCTGCAAAAGAAAATAAAGACAAGTCACAGAGTAAGAGAAAATATTTACAAATCAGTTCAGTTCAGTTCAGTCGCTCAGTCGTGTCTGACTCTTTGCGACCCCATGAATCGCAGCACGCCAGGCCTCCCTGTCTAAATCACGCATCTGAAAAACAGTTTTTATCCAGGATATACAGAAGACTGTCAAGATTCATTAAGAAAACAAACAATCCAATTAAAAAATGGGCAAAAAATCTGAATAGCTCTGTCACCAAAGCAGAGATCAGTTCAGTTTAGTCGCTCAGTCATGTCTGACTCCTTGTGACCCCACGGACTGCAGCACGCCAGGCCTCCCTGTCCATCACCAACAGTTGGCTCAAACTCATGTCCATCGAGTCAATGATGCCATCTAACCATATTATCCTCTGTCATTCCCTTCTCCTCCTGCCCTCAATCTTTCCCAGCTTCAGGGTCTTTTCCAATGAGTCAGTTCTTCACATCAGGTGGCCAAACTATTGGAGTTTCAGCTTCAGCATCAGTCCTTCCATTGAATATTCAGGACTGATTTCGTTTACAGATACAGATGGCAAATAAACACATGAAAAGATACTCAACATCATTATTCATTAGAGAAATGAAAAATCAAACCATAATGAGATACCAGTAAATTTGCTGTTGTTCAGTCACAAAGTTGTGTCCAACTCTTTGCAATCCCATGGACCCCTTGAATCTATTTGTCACCTCTACTGTCTAATCAAAAGAGACTTTATTTAGGTCGCCCTGAATGGCCTAGTGGTTTTCCCTACTTTCTTCAATTTAAGCCTGAATTTTGCAACAAGGAACTCATCATCTGCGCCCTAGTCAGCTCCAGGTCTTATTTTTCTGACTGTATAGAGCATCTCCCTTTTTGACTGCAAAGAACATAATAAATCGGACTTCAGTATGGACCATCTGCTGATGTCCAAATGTAGAATTGTCTCTTGTGTTGGAAAAGATTGTCTGCTATGACCAGCGTGTTCTCTTGACAAAACTCTATTAGTCTTTACCCTGCTTCATTTTGTACTCCAAAACCAAACTTTCCTGTTACTCCAGGTATTTCTTGACTTCCTAATTTTTCATTCCAGTCCCCTATGATGAAAAGGATGTTTTTTTTGGTGTAAGAAGGTGTTATAGGTCTTCATAGAACCAGTCAACTTCAGCATCGGTGGTTGGGGCAGAGAGTTGGATTACTGTGACGTTCAATGGTTTACTTTGGAAAAGATCTGAGATCATTGTGCTGTGTTTGAGATTGCACCCAAGTACTGCATTTCAGACTCTTTTTTTGTTTGTTTTTTACTGTGAGGGCTACTCCATTTCTTCTAAGGGATTTTTACACACAGTAGTAGATATAATGGCCACCTGAATTACATTTGTCCATTCCGGTCCATTTTAGTTCACTGATTCCTAAAATGTCAACATTCACTCTTGCCATCCCCTGCTTGACGACATCCAATTTACCTGGATTCACGGACCTAGCATTACAGTTCCTGTGAGACAGTGTTCTTTACAGCATCCGAGTTTACTTTACATCAGAAACACCTGCAGCTGAGCATTGTTTCCTCTTTGTCTCAGCTGCTTCGCTCTTTCCGGAGCTATCAGTAATTGCGCTCCATTCTTCCTCAGTAGTATATTGGACACCTCCTGATCTGGGAGGCTCCTCTTCCAGTGTCATATCTTTTTGCGTTTTCATACTTTCTATAGGGTTCTCTAGGCAAGAATATTGGCAGGGGGTGCCATTTCCTCCTCCAGCGGGCCATGTTTTGTCAGAACTTTTCACTATGGCCCGTCCACCTTGGGTGGCCCTGCACAGCATGGCTCGTAGCTTCACTGAGTTACACAAGCGCCTTCACCATGACAAGGCTGTGATCCACGAAGGGGGCGTACAGAATAGACACCTGCAAATAGTACAGGCCAGCCCACTGGGAGGGCCTCCCTGGGGTCTGAGTGGTAAAGAACCTGCCCGCAATGCAGGAGACACGGGTCTGATCTCTGGGTCAGAAAGATCTCCTGGAGAAGGAAAGGGCAACCCGCCCCAGTATTCGTGCCTGGGAAGCCGGATGGGCTGCAGGCCCGGGGCCGCAACAGCGTCAGACGTGACTTAGCAACTAAACAACAGCAACAATGACCCACTGGGGACTGAGTTATTCCAGTCTCTCCAGTCATTTCGTTTGTGTTACAACAGTTGTAAAGTTAATCCAGTTTAAGCCCTTGTGCTTTAAACTGGTCTGGTCCTCCTACTCCACTGTGAGGAAAGTTCTATTCATACCCCACTGAATATCTACGCTTCTTTGAAAACACAGGAATTTAGTTCTCAGATCCCTCACTACGTAGGTATCCCAATAAGTCGCAGCACTTGACATCAAGCAGTCTCGATGGGCGGCGCTTTCACTCAGCGCTACACTCAGTGTAATCATTACTTCTGATTTTGCTGATGGGGAAACTGAGACATGCTTTCTAGGTGGCGCTAGAGGTAAAGACTCCTCCCTCCCCTCCGGATTGAGACGGCAGCCCACTCCAGTGTTCTTGCCTGGAGAATCCCATGGACAGAGGGGCCTGGCGGGCTGCAGTCTACGGGGTGGCAAAGAGTCGGACACGACTGAGGTGACTTAACACACACGCAACCTGAGACACGATGAGGAATCCACCCTAAAAACCAGAAACAAGTCAAACACACAGCTGGGTCTGACTGGGACTAGGCCCCTTTGTGTGATGGGATTTACGGCACGGTACTTAACCTCTCTGCACTGTCATCGTTTTCTGTAAAATGGGACTAACAGTAACTAACTTATGGGGCTGTAAGTGTTTGTGATGGTGCCTGGTTAGTCTGAGTAAGTTTCAGTGGAAGATCTTATTGAAGAGTGTAGTTGCCTGCACAGGTCTCTCCACCATCTTTATCTAAAAGCAACCACCTCCCAAAACTGCTTATGCTAAAAGTACAGGTTGCAACTTACTTACCTGGAACTTTCTAGATGACTTACTATGTTTTTCTGGGTCTGGCTCCTCTCTTCCTCCTCCACCACCAGAACTCAAGGCTTACAGGTAGCAGGGTCTGTCTCCCCATGACATGAGGAGATAGCCCATGGAAGTGCTCCTCTCTGCCCCACCTACTTCTGGCTCCAGCCAGCAAACCTGTGGCTCTCTGGAATATTCCAGTGTTTGATCTGACTGGTGGTTACAAAGCTGTTCATTTTTTAGTATTGGGTTAAGCCATTCTATTCCTGTGCTGTTTTTCACAGTGAAACAAGGGGGTGTTCAGACACCTACAGCTCCAGGTTCTGCCAGTAGCCGTAGGGTCTTGGGTAGGTTGCCTCTCTGGACCTCAGTTTCCTCATCTGTGAAGTGAGGAGATTGGGCCAGGTGACTGCCGAGGCCCTTCGAGGCCTCCTCTTTCGGATTTATAACTCATCTGATTCTCCAAGCACGTCCATGAGGAGGGACAAACACCCACCACTGGGCTTACACAGACGGGATCACTGAGTGAGGCTTATGGCATCACAGGCTTTGAAACCAGAAAGACCTGGATTTGGGCCTCAGCTCTGCGCTCAGTTTTCAGGGGACCATGGACAGGTCACTTTAACTCTCTGGGTCACAGTTTCCTCAGCTACAAAGTGAGTTTAGGAAAAGAATCTTCTTTACAGAGTTGATGAGAAGATCAGAAAGGATATGTGCGTATATTACCAACCTCAGTGCCTGGAATCCAGATGGTTGTTGGTAACTGATCACCTGCCAACCTGGCAAAAGCCAAACAGTTAGATCAAGTCAACAATTCGCTCTTGAACATTGACTGTGAAACTGACAGGTTTCACCTCATGTGATCTCTTTTAATCCTCCCTTCAATGCTGTGAGGTCACTTATCCTTCTGGGTTTTTCCAGCTGATAAGAAGGAGGGAGGAAGTCACATGATCAAAGCAGTTGCTTAACAAGTGGTGCTGGGAAAGCTGATCAACCATGTGTGAAAGAATGAAACCAGAACACTTTCTAACACCATAACAAAAATAAACTCAAAATGGATTAAAGATCTAAATGCAAGACCAGAAACTACAAAACTCTTAGAGGAAAACATAGGCAGACATAAATCACTGCAAGATCCTTTATGACCCACCTCCCAGAGTAAAGGAAATAAAAACAAAAATAAAGAAATGGAACCTAGTTAAATGTAAAAGCTTTTGCACAATGAAGGAAGCTATAAGCAAGGTGAAAAATCAGCCTTCAGCATGGGAGAAAATAATAGCAAATGAAACAACTGACAAAGAATTAATCTCCAAAATATACAAGCAGCTTATGCAGCTCAATACCAGAAAAACGAACAACCCAATCAAAGAGTCAGCAAAAGAACTAAACAGACATTTCTCCAAAGAAGACACACAGATGGCTAACAAGCACATGCAAAGATGCTCAACATCACTCATTACTAGAGAAATGCAAATCAAATCCACAATGAGGTATCACCTCACACTGGTCAGAATGGCCACCATAAAAAAGTCCACAAACAAAAATGCTGGAGAGGGTGTGGAGAAAAGGGAACCTTCTTACACTGCTGGTGGGAATGCAAACTAGTACAGCCACTATGGAGAACAGTGTGGGATCCCTTCAGTCGGTTCAGTTCAGTCACTCAGTCATGCCCAACTCTTTGTGACCCCATGGACTGCAGCACACCAGGCCTCCCTGTCCGTCACCAACTCCAGGAGTTTACTCAAACTCATGTCCATTGAGTCGGTGATGCCATCCAACCATCTCATCCTCTGTCACCCCCTTTGCCTCCCGCCTTCAATCCTTCCCAGCATCAGAGTCTTTTCTAGTGAATTGGTTCTTCACCAATTCACCAGCATCAGTCCTTCCAGTGAATATTCAGGACTGATTTTCTTTAGGATGGACTGGTTGGATCTCCTTGCAGTCCAAGGGACTCTCAAGAGTCTTCTCCAAAACAAAAAGTTCAAAAGCATCAATTCTTCAGCACTCAGCTTTCTTTATAGTCCAACTCTCACATCCATACATGACCACTGGAAAAACCATAGCCTTGACTAGACAGGCCTTTGTTGGCAAAGTAATGTCTCTGCCTTTTAATATGCTACCTAGGTTGATTATAACTTTTCTTTCAAGGAGCAAGCATCTTTTAATTTCATGGCTGCAGTCACCATCTGCAGTGATTTTGGAGCCCCCAAGAATAAAGTCTCTCACTGTTTCCACTGTTCCCTCATCTATTTGCCATGAAGTGATGGGACAAGGTGCTGTGATCTTAGCTTTCTGAATGTTGAGTTTTAAGTCAATTTCTTCACTCTCCTCTTTCACCTTCATCAAGAGGCTCTTTAGTTCTTCTTCACTTTCTGCCATAAGGATGGTGTCATCTGCATATCTGAGGTTATTGATATTTCTCCTGGCAATCTTGATTCCAGCTTGTGCTTCATCCAGTCCAGTATTTCTCATGATGTACTCTGCATATAAGTTAAGTAAGAAAAGCAAAAAAGCAAAATGGCTGTCTGGGGAGGCCTTACAAATAGCTATGAAAAGAAGAGAATAAAAAAGCAAAGGAGAAAAGGAAAGATATAAGTAT
>SJYX01002392.1:59723-94997 GCA_006410675.1 Oreotragus oreotragus
TAAGCATCTGAATGCAGAGTTCCAAAGAATAGCAAGAAGAGATAAGAAAGCCTTCTTCAGCGATCAGTGCAAAGAAATAGAGGAAAACAACAGAATGGGAAAGACTAGAGATCTCTTCAAGAAAATTAGAGATACCAAGGGAACATTTCATGCAAAGATGGGCTCGATAAAGGATAGAAATGGTATGGACCTAACAGAAGCAGAAGATATTAAGAAGAGGTGGCAAGAATACACAGAAGAACTGTACAGAAAAGAGCTTCACGACCCAGATAATCATGAGGATGTGATCACTAGTCTAGAGCCAGACATCTTGGAAGGCGAAGTCAAGTGGGCCTTAGAAAGCATCACTACGAACAAAGTTAGTGGAGGTGATGGAATTCCAGTTGAGCTATTTCAAATCCTGAAAGATGATGTGGATCAAAATAAACTATGGAAAATTCTGAAACACATGGGAATACCAGACCACATGACCTGCCTCTTGAGACACTTATGTGCAGGTCAGGAAGCAACAGTTAGAACTGGACATGGAACAACAGGCTGGTTTTAAATAGGAAAAGGAGTACGTCAAGGCTGTATATTGTCATCCTGCTTATTTAACTTATATGCAGAGTACATCATGAGAAATGCTGGGCTGGATGAAGCACAAGCTGGAATCAAAATTGCCGGGAGAAATATCAGTAACCTCAGATATGCAGATTACACTACCCTTATGGCAGAAAGCAAAGAAGAACTAAAGAGCCTTTTGAAAGTGAAAGAGCAGAGTGAAAAAGTTGGCTTAAAGCTCAACATTCAGAAAACGAAGATCATGGCATCTGGTTCCATCACTTCATGGGAAATAGATGGGGAAACAGTGGAAATAGTGGCTGACTTTATTTTTCTGGGCTCCAAGATGCTGCAGATGCTGATTGCAGCCTTGAAATTAATAGACGCCTACTCCTTGGAAGGAAAGTTATGACCAGCCTAGATAGCAGATTAAAAAGCAGAGACATTACTTTGCCAGTAAAGGTCTGTTTAGTCAAGGTTATGTTTTTTCCAGTGGTCATGTATGGATGTGAAAGTTGAACTATAAAGAAAGCTAAGCACTGAAGAATTGATGCTTTTGAACTGTAGTGTTGGGGAAGACTTGAGAGTCCCTTGGACTGCGAAGAGATCCAACCAGTCCATCCTAGAGATCAGTCCTGGGTGTTCACTGGAAAGATTGATTTTGAAGCTGAAACTCCAATACTATGGCCACCTGATGCGAAGATCAGACTCATTTGGAAAGATCTTGATGCTGGGAATGATTGAGGGCAGGTGGAGAAGGGGATGACAGAGGAGAAGATGGTTGGATGGCATCACCGACTTGATAGTCATGGGTTTGGGTAGCCTCCAGGAGTTGGTGATGGATAGGGAGGCCTGGAGTGCTGTTTTTCATGGGATTGCAAAGAGTTGGACACGACTGAGCAACTGAACTGAACCGAAATCACTGCTGATGGTGACTATAACCATAGAATTGAATGACGCTTGCTCCTTGGAAGAAAAGCTATGACTTACGTAGACAGCATACTAAAAATCAGAGACATTACTTTGCCAATAATGGTCCGTCTAGTCAAAGCTATCATTTTTCCAGTAGTCACGTATGGATGTGAGAGTTGGACCATAAAGAAAGTTGAGTGCTGAGGAATTGATGCTTTTGAACTGTGGTGTTGGAGAGTGTCTTGAGAGNGCATACTAAAAATCAGAGACATTACTTTGCCAATAATGGTCCGTCTAGTCAAAGCTATCATTTTTCCAGTAGTCACGTATGGATGTGAGAGTTGGACCATAAAGAAAGTTGAGTGCTGAGGAATTGATGCTTTTGAACTGTGGTGTTGGAGAGTGTCTTGAGAGTCTTTTGTACTGCAAGGCGATACAGCCAGCCATCCTGAAGGAAATCAGTCCTGAATATCCTTTGAAGGATTGATACTGAAGCTGAAACTCCAGTACTTTGGCCACGTGATGTGAAGAAAGTGATTCATTGGAAAAGACCCTTATGCTGGGAAGGATTGAAGGCAGGAGGAGAAGGGGATGACGGAGGATGAGGTGGTTGGATCACATTGTCGACTTGCTGGACATGAGTTTGAGACACGCTCTGGAGGTTAATGATGTACAGGGAAGCCTGGTTGCAGTATTCCATGGGGTTGCAAAGATTCAGACAGGACAGAGCAACTGATCTGATACTGTTACTGAACTATCTTGTTCTTTCATCTGGGACATAATTCTGTTTCTTTCCATTTGGGTATCTTTCTGTGATTGTCGTATTAATTTTGGAGACTGATGGGATTGTAGTTCTTATTCTTTCTGACTGCCTTCTGGTGAATGAGGATAGACTTGTGGAAGCTTCCTGATGGGAGCTGCCTCCCTCTCTGTTTGTTGTTTGGCCTGAGGCAACCTAGTGCTGAAGTCTGTAGGCTTCTATAGTAGGGCTGTTGGTGACATCCAAGAGGACTTAAGCCAGGATGCATCTCCTAGAATGGCTGCTACTAGTGCCCCTGACTCTGTGGCCGACCACTGCCAACCCGATTTTTGTAGGAGACCCGCAAACAGTCACAGGTAGTTCTGCCTCAGTCTCCGGTGGGGTCACTGCTCCTTTTCTCCTGGGTCCTGGTGTGCATAAGATTTTGTTTGTGTCCTCCAAGATTCTCTGCTCCTTCCCATCCTATGGAAGCTCTGTAATCCATCCCGCTCACCTTCAAAGTCAGATTCCATAGGATTCCTAGTCCCTTGGCCAGATGCCCAGGCTGTGGAGCCGGATCTTGAGGCCTAGAACCTTCACAACAGTGTGAAAACTTCTTTGTTGTTATTCTCCAGTTTGTGAGTTGCTCACTCAGTGGGTACTGGATTCGATTTTATTATAATTGTGCCGCTCGTACTGTTGGTTGTGGCTTCTCCTTTGTTCTTGGATGTGGGGTGTCTTTCTTTTGTGGGGGAGGTTCCACTGTCTTCCTGTCAATGGTTGTTCAGTGGTTAGTTTGTGATAATTCTTGATAGTGTACCTTTTATATGAAATAACCAAACCAGATCGTCTGTTCTATCCAACAACTTGCTGCTGCTATTTGGAAGTAATTTGGTAGACCATATTTTCTGTAAGTTAATGAAAAAGATATTGGAAAGCTTTAAAGCACATTGAAAATTTTGCTTTCCTCTCGGCTCACTTTCTTTGGATTCTGATAAGTTTTTCTTGCTTTTAATAATTTCACTATCACAGATTTTACTGATTAGCTTGTGTGACTCAAGAATAATCCTGCTGAAAAACTCATCTAAGTTTGCAATTTATGAGCAAAGTTTTTATTTTTTCATATTCTTTTAGTAAAGATTTTCTTAAGTTGTAGCATATAGTATGTTGCTATTAATAGTGAAGAGTTATATACAACCACTTGTAGAGCAGTGCAGATAACTTTATGATATAATGTATTATAATAGGATATCTGCTATACTCAGTAGTACTGGTAATGGTGATCCTGCCTGGATCCTGCTCTCAAGGGAGTAAGGCCAGATGGTTGTTTATAGTCTCTTCTTTGCTCATACCTTTCTTATCTTTGTATCTGGTACCTATTTTAAATGAGGATATTTATTTATACAAGAATAGATGTCCAACAGTGGAAAAGGCAATGGCATCCCACTCCAGTACTCTTGCCTGGAAAATCCCATGGACGAAGGAGCCTGGTAGGCTGACGTCCATGAAGTCGCCAAGAGTCGGACACTACTGAGTGACTTCACTTTCACTTTTCACTTTCATACATTGGAGAAGGAAATGGCAGCCCACTTCAGTGTTCTTGCTTGGAGAATCCCAGGGACAGGGGAGCCTGGTGGGCTGCCGTCTATGGGGTCGCACAGAGTCAGACACGACTGAACTGACTTAGNGTCCATGAAGTCGCCAAGAGTCGGACACTACTGAGTGACTTCACTTTCACTTTTCACTTTCATACATTGGAGAAGGAAATGGCAGCCCACTTCAGTGTTCTTGCTTGGAGAATCCCAGGGACAGGGGAGCCTGGTGGGCTGCCGTCTATGGGGTCGCACAGAGTCAGACACGACTGAACTGACTTAGCAGTAGATGTCCAACAGAAGGATATGTAGTTCAAGAAAGAAGGTATCAAAAATGAAGGCAATGGTGGAATCGATATTGGATGCTCATCTAGCCCATATCATGATTGTTCCGTATTAAAATGACTTCATATTTTGATCCTTCAAGTGAAAACATCATAATCACTATTTTAATGATGTTGGCTCCTGACAGGAGAGTATTGTACTTAATCAATTTTTCAGTGAAAAACAGTCACAAAGACAACCCACATGAATTTAAGGAAACCTTCTCCAAAAACCCAAAAAGGCTGTTTTTACTTTGCAGTAAGAAATAAAGCAGAATAACTTCCAGTGCTAAAAAAGACGGTTTTCCACTATTTACGTGACTGTGTGATTTATCTTTAAGATAGTAGTCATTTAGTTGTAGTGTAAACTTTACCTTCTTTCTACTTAATGTTATACAATTTTTTGCTAGAGACCACATGTAATTATTCTAGTCCCTAGTATTTTATTGCTTAAATATGCTCTTTATTTCCTGCCTTTTTAATTTTTTTGATGTTAATCACATAACTGTGTTCAGATTTTTCCTTTGGAATTATATTTAGGGGATGTTAAAGTAGATATGATTAACTACTAGTAGATAGATTGTTATCAGTGTGATGTATTTTGTATCAGTGGTTTTGTGTGGACCTTAACTTTTGCAGGATGAGGCATATTTCTGGGATACCTGAGTTTATATAATTCCATACATTCACAAATCTAGTGTTTTTACTATTAATACTACTAATATCAATTTAAAAATGTTTCAAAACACCTAGTGATAGTTTCTGCTGTTTTCTCTGATAAACTTAAGGTGCAACATCATTTAACACTAAGTATCTTAAAATTTATTACTGCCTTGGGATAGTTAATTTTCTTACGGAACAAAATATTTTGATATTTTTCATTGTAGAATTTATATTCATCTGTTAATGTAAATATACTATTTTTATTTTTGTGAATTAGGATATCCTAAAATAATTAAAGTTGATATTAAATTCTTGAACTATTGTAAATTTTACCACAGTAATTAAGTTCTTATGGTTTTGTCAATTATCAGTTCAGTTCAGTTGCCCAGTCATGTGCAACTCTTAGTGGCCCCGTGGACTGCAGCATGCCAGGGTTCCCCGTCCCATTACTTGCTCCCAGAGCTTGCTCATCAGACTCCTGTCCATCGAGTCAGTGATGCCATCCAACCATCTCATCCTCTGTCGTCCCCTTCTCCTCCTGCCTTCAGTCTTNTAGTGGCCCCGTGGACTGCAGCATGCCAGGGTTCCCCGTCCCATTACTTGCTCCCAGAGCTTGCTCATCAGACTCCTGTCCATCGAGTCAGTGATGCCATCCAACCATCTCATCCTCTGTCGTCCCCTTCTCCTCCTGCCTTCAGTCTTTCCCAGCAACAGGGTATTTATTTTCCACTGAGTCAGTTCTCATCAGGTGGCCAAAGTTTTGGAGTTTTAGTTTCAGAATCAGTCCTTCCTTTGAATATTCAGGACTGATTTCCTTTAGGATTGACTGATTTGATCTCCTTGCAGTTCAAGGACTCTCAAGAGACTTCTCCAACACCATAGTTGAAAAGCATCAGTTTGTTGGTGCTCATCTTTCTGTATGGTTCAACTCTCACATCTGTACATGACTACTGGAAAAACTGTAGCCTTAACTAGACAGATCTTTTTCAGCCAAGTAATGTGTCTGCTTTTTAATATGCTGTCTAGGTAAGTCATAGCTTTTCTTCCAAGGAGCAAGCATCATTCATTTTCATGGTTACAGTCACCATCTGCAGTGATTTTTGGAGCCCCCCAAAATAAAGTATGTCACTGTTTCCATTGTTTCCCCATCTCTCTGCCATGAAGTCATGGTGTCTGCTTTTTAATATGCTGTCTAGGTAAGTCATAGCTTTTCTTCCAAGGAGCAAGCATCATTCATTTTCATGGTTACAGTCACCATCTGCAGTGATTTTTGGAGCCCCCCAAAATAAAGTATGTCACTGTTTCCATTGTTTCCCCATCTCTCTGCCATGAAGTCATGGCACCAGATGCCATGATCTTAGTTTTTGAATGTTGAGTTTTAAGCCAGTGTTTTCACTCTCCTCCTTCATTTTCATCAAGAGGCTCTTTAGTTCCTCTTTGCTTTCTGCCGTAAGGGTGGTATTATCTGCATATCTGAGGTTATTGATAGTTTTCCCGGCAATCTTAATTCCAGCTTGTGCTTCATCCAGCCCTGCATTTTACATTGATGTACTCTGCATATAAGTTAAATAAACAGGGTGACAATATACAACCTTGATGCACTCCTTTCCCAATTTGGAACCAGTTCATTCTTCCATGTCCTGTTCTAAATGTTGCTTCTTGATCTGCATACAGATTTCTCAAGAGGCAGGTATTGTGATCTGATATTCCCCCTTCTTTAAGAATTTTTCAGTTTGTTGTGAGCCACACAGTCAAAGGCCTGGGGTAGTCAGTGAAGCAAAAATAGATATTTTTCTGGAATTCTCCTGCATTTTTTACCATCTAGCGGATGGATGTTGGCTATCTGATCTCTGGTTCCTGTGCCTTTTCTAAATCCAGCTAGAACATCTGGAAGCTCATAGTTCACGTACTGTTGAAGCCTGGCTTGGAGAATTTTGAGCATTACTTTGCTAGCATGTGAGATGAGTGCAGTTCTGCGGTAGTTTCAACATTCTTTGACATTGCCTTTTCTTTGGGACTGTAATGAAAACTGATCTTTTCCAGTTCTGTGGCCACTGCTGAGTTTTCCAAAGTTGCTGACATATTGAGTGCAGTACTTTCACAGCATCATCTTTTAGAATTTGAAATAGCTTGACTGAAATTCCATCACCTCCACTAGCTTTGTCAATTATATATACTGTAGATATGCAAGTTCAGCAGGCAAGTTGCTTCTTTAATAGTGCTCTTTCTACTTTTGAAGTAGTGAGCAGTTAGAGCAAAGAGTCTATGATTAAATTGAATTTTAGAAACCCTTGTTTTTAAAATTGCATTTTTAAGTAGGCATAATTTTATATCATAGGCATAAATTTATATCAGTTGATAAATTAGTTAATACATGATCAGTTCCTAGATTACTTCTTTAAAATTTTACAGATTATCCACTCAGTAGATGAACAGTGTGTATAGAGCAAGCATCAGGACCAGTCAGAAGCTTGCCACGCTGAGGAGGCTTCGAGTGATACAAAACCATGGAATAGTTTATCTTTTCCCAGGCAAATTTTCTGGGAAGAGTTCAGATTAAAAATATTGCTTAAAAGACTGTTACTGGAAATACTTTTACTGGTTCTTTAAGAAAAGTTTACTTAACTGGGTGTTAATTCACTTGAACCATTGTTTGAAGTTTTCTCCGTGCTAAAAAATAAGAGGGCAGGAACATTTGAAAAAAATTTTTTCCTAAATAACTATTTCTACATTTCTCATTCAGATCTGAATTTAATTAGATATTATTTTTGACATGTTGGACTTAACAACTTATGTAAGACTCTCTCCCCCATGTAAGCTTGTAGCTGCTGTGGTATTGGCCATAGGTAGCCAATTCCCTTTTCTGTATTTACTCAGGTTCTCTTTAGGCTCTACGCTGAGATGCAATTGTTCTGGGGTTCTCCAGTATTTCTTTCTTTTAATTCTAAAGCATTTGATATCAAATACATAAGAGAACTCTCAGTATTGATAGCTTATGGTAAATGGTGTTGGATTCTTGATCTTTGAAGAAGATGATTTAGCTTCGGGACCAGGGGCCAGTCTTGATCACTCAAGAGCTTTTGTGTAGCAGAGTTTTATTAAAATTATAAAAAGGGTCAGAGAAAGCTTCTGACACAGATATCAGAAGGGGGAGGGAGAGTGCCCGCCTTGCTAGTGTTAGCAATGGAATAATATACTTTTAAAATTAGTTATTACAGTAAATAAAAAGGATGTCTCAGAGTTGTAAAAATTTTACCAGACCCACTCCCACAATTTACATTTTAAGGTAACAGAATTAGAACTTAACAATAGAAAGTTAGTTGCTCAGTCATGTCCGACTCTA
Source organism: Oreotragus oreotragus (assembly GCA_006410675.1). Classification (NCBI taxonomy): domain Eukaryota; kingdom Metazoa; phylum Chordata; class Mammalia; order Artiodactyla; family Bovidae; genus Oreotragus; species Oreotragus oreotragus. Next base: position 67,839 of record SJYX01002392.1, read on the forward strand.
GCGACCCTATAGACTGTAGCCTGCCAGGCTCCTCTGCAGGAGGAGGAAGCCCACCCCCCTAATGTACATTTTAAGATAACAGGATTAGTCAGAAGGTTTTCAGGAAGGAGAAACTGTCCTCAAGGAGAATACATTGTTGTTATATAATCCTTAGTACAGAGTTTAAACAGTTGTTTGTTGTGTAATCATCAGTTGCAGGCTTAAAGAAAAAAACTTTATGTGACTGAGACTAAGGAATGTTGGGAAAAAAAAGGAAGTTTGTCCTTTCCTCCTCCTTGAGAATTCCAGACCCCTGTCTCCTCCCTGATGGCCCCAAACCCCTTTCTCCTCCTTGGGGACCCTGGACTTATCAACCTGCCTAGGAACTGACTCTCTCAGTATGATTTACTTAATGTAATTTTGAATCTCTTTTTCACCTTTTGAAGTAATGATGGTTGAGGGTTTCCTATGGTGTGTAGATTATATTTCCTGCAGAGATAACCATGATTGCCAAGTTCTTAACTAACTCCTTTTTTGAATCTTTGCACTTTTTATGGCATGTGTACTGTGTGCATTTTCTATTTTTGATAAAACTTCCTGTCCTCTTGATTGTTTAGCTAATTGTGGTCTTCTGAGGGCCCTTAAGACTGCTGGTGATCTTTAGTGACTAGATGTAATGCACATGGGGTGGTATAAAGTGTGAAAGTTTGGTTTCTGGGAACATCCATTGTCACTTACATTTTATTCAGATCTGAGAGGAGTGTGTAATATTAAGAAAATTGAATAAAAAAGGTTGGGAATCAATCAGTTGTAGAAGTTGAAACTGATTTTCTCCCAAATGCTAAAATATGCATCTGGCTGCTTTTATTTGCTTTATCATTTGGCTTTGATTGAATCTTTTGGATATTCAAGTTGTGAAAAGGAAAACTCTCTTTTCTTGTTAGAAAAGAGGTAATGTGTAAATATTTTATATTCTAAAAAAAGAAAAAGCACAGGACAGAGAGGTGATGAAGTTTCTTTGTGTCACCGAGAGATACCTTCAGCATGTACTTCTTATTCTCATTCCAAATTTATGTCCTGTGAATTATTATAAGCAGGTTATATCGTGGCTACTTGGAAGACAGTGAGTGCCTAAACGAATGCTATATGGTTGTAAATACTGTGTAGGTGACTGGGGCAAAGACATGTGAACAGCCATCTTTCTGGCAGATGTATCTTTTTTTAAGACATGAGGCCACATACATATCTTTAGTTTGGTGCATCTGGTCATCATTAAAATTTACCTAGGGACAAAATGCTAAAAAAAAAAAAAAAAAAAAGTATGGGTGTAAAAGTATTACTGAGATTTTACTTTTCCTGTTTGAGCTTCACTTTGGAACTAAAATTTCATTGAACAGTGTTTAAATGAAAGGTACCATTTCTTTGTATTTTGTTATGAATTGGTTAAAAAATAAAACATGAATTGAGGAAAAGTTAAATAATGTCATATGTTGGGGACTGGCATATATAAATTATGCCTGTTTGGGCACCTATTGTTAGTATGACTGAGTGTCTTAACTTTGTTAATATGAGGGACCTGCCAGCCCATGCTTTTTACAGGGTAACAGGTAAGGACAGGGTTTTTTCCTTGAAGAGTCTAAGTTTTAGAGTTCTTTTTCCTTTGGAAATGGTAGATGTATGGCACTTATGTCTATTTCCCAGCTTTTGCCAGCAGCAGACAAATTCCAACTGGTCACACACTCTTTACTGATAGTATCAGTCTGGATTTCAAAAGTTTGCATTGTACTGACTTTAAATTAGCCACTACCAATCACTTAGTGCTCATGAAAGTAAGATCTTTTGTGCGTTCTGTCCTGACTTGGCATGGAGCCATTTATTTAACAGCAAAGCCACAACCAGAATACATCAGTATAAGTATATTTTTAATGCTAGAGCTTATTTGCTATAAAGCCTTAAGAGTAGAATCTGTTGTGCTTATCTTTCATTCTCTGTGAATTGAGCATAGTGCTTGTCATGTGATTGGTAATCCACAGTGCATGTTTATAGACTTAAGCACAGTGTTTGTTATGTAGTGAGTACTCAGAAAACGTTTGGTAACTCTGTGCTGTGCTGTACTCGCTCAGTCGTGACTTTGCAGCCCTATGGACTGTAGCCCACCAGGCTCCTCTGTTCATGGAGTTTCCCAGGCAAGCATACCGGAGTGGGTTGCCATTTCCTTCTCCAGGGGATCTTACCAACCCAGGAATCAAACCCATTTCTCTTGCATCTGCTACATTGACAGGTGGATTCTTTACCAGTGTGCCACTTGAAGAAATTAATAAGATAAAAAATTCACATGGTAGGTATTCCTTCAGCAACCGAGTCAGTACTGCTGATAGAAATTAACCCGAGGAGAAGGGGACAAAGTTTGAGTGCCAGTACTTTGAAGGATGCTGTGCTAGGAGTTTTCCATACAGTAACTCATAATTTTATTGATGTCATTGTGAAATTATTTTATAGATGAAGAAACTGGCATTCAGAGAAACAATTTGGTCAAGTCACATTGCATGTAAACACAGAATCATCATTTAAACTTGAGCTATCAAATTGTTTTTCTGTTTTTAAAATAAACATATGGTGCCTTCTCAATTTTTAAAGGTTGTGCTATAGTCCATGTTAGGGATATCTTTATGCTCCCTTTACCACACAGAATTCCCTTGGGCCTTATTTTGCTTTAGGTTTCATCCTCCAGTGGGAATATGGAGTTAAGATTCATGAGCATCAAAGACCCAAAGGGACACAATCAGAGATGGTGGTAAAGTCTTCAGGGTAGTCCTGGAGAAGAGAAACTATATCATGAAGAAAAAGAACCAACAAAGAGAGTACAAGTGTCCCTAAAAAGGGAGATGCTTCGAAGGAACAGATGTACCTAACCTTCTCCTTCAGTAAGGTCATAGTCCTGTCACAGAGAAATGTAACGGTAGATTAATTTCTGTGATCTTTCTCAGATTTTAAAAGCTTGAATTCACATTAGTCAGATTTCTTTTCCTTACTGAATATTTCTGCTCTGTCACCTTGCAACATTTTTCTCTGGGAATTAGCTTAGCCTTCTTTGTAATACATGCTCTTGAAAGTTTCTGTCAATCATGATGCCCCAAAACCCTACCTTTCTAAACCATTTCTTTTTCTGTGCCAAGTTTACTAGATGAAGATGCAGGTCTCTGTTTCTTTGGGTAGTCGTGTTATCCCCTCTTCATTTCGTAGACTCTCCTACTTAGCAGTTTTGTTTTGAATTCAATATGTGCTGTTTGACTATTAGGCTTCTGGTTGCATGGGCTTTTTTGTAATCTCTAAAACCTTTAAGATTCTGCCGTGTGTGTAAAGGTTTTTTAAGAATTGTTTTTGGAGTGTGGTTGATTTACGATGTTGTGTTAGTTTCTGCTGTACAGCAGAGTGAGTCAGCTGTATTAAGACACATCCATATGTCCACTCTTTTTTAGATTATATTCCCATATAGGTCATTACAGAGTGTTGAGTAGAGTTCCCTATCCTATACAGGAGGTCTTATTAGTTATCTCTTTTATATATAGTAATGTGTTTATGTCAATCCCAATCTCGCAATTTATCCTCCTGTTTTCCCCTGTGGTACAGCATAAGTTTGTTTTCTATACCTGTGACTCCGTTTCTATTTTGTGAGTTCATTTGTATCTTTTTTTAAGATTCCAGGTGTAAGTGATATCACATGATATTATCTTTATCTGACTTACTCAGTATGACATCTATGTAAGGGAGATGCTTCGAAGGAACAGATGTACCTAACCTTCTCCTTCAGTAAGGTCATAGTCCTGTCACAGAGAAATGTAACGGTAGATTAATTTCTGTGATCTTTCTCAGATTTTAAAAGCTTGAATTCACATTAGTCAGATTTCTTTTCCTTACTGAATATTTCTGCTCTGTCACCTTGCAACATTTTTCTCTGGGAATTAGCTTAGCCTTCTTTGTAATACATGCTCTTGAAAGTTTCTGTCAATCATGATGCCCCAAAACCCTACCTTTCTAAACCATTTCTTTTTCTGTGCCAAGTTTACTAGATGAAGATGCAGGTCTCTGTTTCTTTGGGTAGTCGTGTTATCCCCTCTTCATTTCGTAGACTCTCCTACTTAGCAGTTTTGTTTTGAATTCAATATGTGCTGTTTGACTATTAGGCTTCTGGTTGCATGGGCTTTTTTGTAATCTCTAAAACCTTTAAGATTCTGCCGTGTGTGTAAAGGTTTTTTAAGAATTGTTTTTGGAGTGTGGTTGATTTACGATGTTGTGTTAGTTTCTGCTGTACAGCAGAGTGAGTCAGCTGTATTAAGACACATCCATATGTCCACTCTTTTTTAGATTATATTCCCATATAGGTCATTACAGAGTGTTGAGTAGAGTTCCCTATCCTATACAGGAGGTCTTATTAGTTATCTCTTTTATATATAGTAATGTGTTTATGTCAATCCCAATCTCGCAATTTATCCTCCTGTTTTCCCCTGTGGTACAGCATAAGTTTGTTTTCTATACCTGTGACTCCGTTTCTATTTTGTGAGTTCATTTGTATCTTTTTTTAAGATTCCAGGTGTAAGTGATATCACATGATATTATCTTTATCTGACTTACTCAGTATGACATCTATGTCACTGCTGCTGCTGCTGCTAAGTCGCTTCAGTCATGTCCAACTCTGTGCGACCCCATAGACGGCAGCCCACCAGGCTTCCCTGTCCTTGGGATTCTCCAGGCAAGAATACTGGAGTGGATTGCCATTTCCTTCTCCAGTGTGTGAAAGTGAAAAGTGAAAGGGAAGTCACTCAGTCGTGTCCGACTCTTTGCGACCCCATGGACTGCAGCCCACCAGGTTCCTCCGTCCATGGGATTTTCCAGCCAAGAGCACTGGAGTGGGGTGCCATTGCCTTCTCCCTATGTCACTGCAAATGGGATTATTTCATTCTGTTTATTTATGTAGGTACTTGGTAGCTCAGCTGGTAAAGAATCCACCTGCAGAGCAGGAGACCCCAGTTTGATTCCTGGATTGAGAAGTTCCCCTGGAGAAGGGAGAGGCTACACACTCCAGTATTCTTGGGTTTCCCTGGTGGCTCAGCCAGTGAAGAATCTGCCAGCAATGTGGGAGACCTGGGTTCGATCCCTGGTTTGGAGAGGGCATGGCAACCCACTCCAGTATTCTTGCCTGGAGAATTCCCATGGACAGAGGAGCCTAGCGGGTACAATTCACGGGGTTGCAAAGAGTCAGACACAACTGAGAGACTAAGCACGCACACATGCACACACACATGCACATGTATCACATCCTCTTCATCCTTTCCTCTGTCCACAGACATTGAGACTGTTTCCATATTTTGGCTATTATCAATAGTGCTGCAGTGAACATTGGGCCTACATGTATCTTTTTTTTTTTTTTTAATTTTTTGAGTCTCTCCTTGAATTTGTTAGAGTATTGCTTCTGTTTTTATGTTTTGGTTTTTTGACCACAAAGCATGTGGGATCTTAGCTCTCTGACCAGGAATGGAGTCTGTGCCCGCCCCGCCATGCACTGAAAGGTGGAGTCATAACCATTGGACTGCCGGGGAAGAATTAAGATGCATGTAGGATGCATCTTTCTGAATTGTGCTTTTCTTTGGATATGTGCCCAGAACTGGGATTGCTGGATCATGTGGTAGCTCTGTTCTTACTTTTTTTTTTTAAAGAATTTACATACTGTTTATACTGACTGCGCCGGTTTACATTCCCACACCCTCTCTAGTATTTATTGTTTGTAGGTTTTTTTGATGATGGCTGTTCTGATGGATGTGAGTTGATACCTCAATGTAGTTTTGCGTTTCTCTAATGATCACTGATATTGAGCATCTTTTCATGCATCTCTTGGCCATCGGTATGTTCTCTTTGGAGAAATGTCTATGTAGATCTTCCACCCACTTTCTGATTGGGTCTTTTATACATATGCATATTTTTGAGCTACATGAGCTATTTCTATATGTACAGAAGTTTAGAGTATGTACTTTGGATTAAGACTTGGAATCCCAGTTCTCCCATTTTCTAGCTGTATAATCTTGTAGAGGTTACTTAAGTCTCAGTGCCTCAGTGTACTTGTCTCTGAACTTGAAACAACAGGGGTAACTCCCATTGGACTGTTACAAGGATTGATGAGTTTATTACCTAATGAAAGCACTTTGTACAGTGCCTAGCCCATAGTAAACACCCAGTAAGTGTTCACTGGTTTTGTTAATACTACAGATTTTTAAGGTGCATATCTTTTGTGTCTTACAGTTTTAACTTTTATTTTGTTTCCAGACTTAATTTGTTAATGTAGTTGAATATCTTCACATGATAAAAATTATTTCTCCACGTATAGAAATTATTGATTTATCTTTTTTTATTGACTTGTCTTTTAAAAATTGAAATGTTTCCTTATCTATCACTTACCATGCTGATGTGTTTTATCTCAGACAATAATAGGTCGGCATTATCTTTTCCTCTAATAATGGGGGATTTGAAGCTTGTCATATGAATAAAACTGAGCACTCACTAGAGGTGTTCGTTGTTGGTTTAAGGTAACTGGTGTATTTTTTAGTGTTGGTTGCAAGTAAAACCTTTCAGGGTAGATCAGTGGTGAGAGCTGCAGTTCTTTAGACTTCAGTTTCTCATGTGTGGAGTAAGCGTATTATTTGTCTGCTGCTTGATTGCTATGTGGGTTTAATAAGGTGGCATATGTGATGTCCACAGTATGGCGCTTAGCATATATGAAGCACTTAATATTCTGAGACAGTAATTAGAGAAAGATTTTATTTTAAAAATATCTCATTTTTTGTCATTTAATATTTAATCTGAATATATACAGTTCTTTGGTAATAGCCAGAATTAAAACTGTGATTCTCACTTGTGTGTTGTTTTAATGTATTTCAGAAGAGGTGGGAAATTTGACGTGAGAGGAATTATAGATTATATATAGGATGATAGTGATCACCCTTCATTATTTCACAATAGTAAAAACAATAATTCTACTAATATCACCTTATGTTTTATAGTACTTTATAATTTACGAAGATTTTTTTGTCTATCACCTCTCAATAAATCATCTTGGTAATTATTGAAATGCTGTGTGCATGCTAAGTTGCTTCAGTCATGTCTGTTTCTTTGTGACCCCATGGACTGTAGCCCTCCAGGCTCCTCCGTCCGTGGGACTCTCCAAGCAAGAGTACTGGAGTGGGTTTTCATGTCCCCCTCCAGGGGATCTTCCCCACACAGGGATCAAACTCTGGTCTCTTGGGTCTTCTGCATTGGCAAGCAGGTTCTTTACCACTAGCACCACCTGGGAAGCTCATTTATTGGAAGGTCAGATGTTAACAGATGAGTCCCTAGGTTCTGAGAGGAGAAGTGTCTTGTCCAAGTTTTCCTGTTGAGGGACCAGAACATAGCCCCTTTTCTTTGCATACAGTACTCTTGGACTGTGGCTTGGTGGGCTTGGTGTGACTCTTGATAATCATGTTGTTTAGTCACTAAGTTATGCCTGCTGTTTTGCAACCCCATGGATGGTAGCCCACCAGGTTCCTCTCTCCATGGGATTTCCCAGGCAAGAATACTGGAGTGGGTTGCCATTTCCTTCTCCAGGGAATNTTGGTGGGCTTGGTGTGACTCTTGATAATCATGTTGTTTAGTCACTAAGTTATGCCTGCTGTTTTGCAACCCCATGGATGGTAGCCCACCAGGTTCCTCTCTCCATGGGATTTCCCAGGCAAGAATACTGGAGTGGGTTGCCATTTCCTTCTCCAGGGAATCTTCCCAGACCAGAGACTGAGCCCACATCTCTTGTGTTGATGGGCAGATCCTTTACAGCTGAGCCATCGGGGAAGTCATGTAGCTATCACTGTTGTTGTTCAGTTGCCAAGCCATGTCTGACTCTTTGCAACCCCCTGGACTGCAGCATGCCAGACCTCCCTGTCCCTCTCCATTTCTTGGAGGTTGCCCAAGTTCTTGTCCATTAAATTGGTGATACCATCCAACCATCTCATCCTCTGTTGCCCTTTTCTGCTGCCTTCAGTCTTTCCCAGAATCACGGTCTTTTCCAGTGAGTCAGCTCTTCATATCAGGTAGCCAAATCTGGAGCTTCAGCCTCAGCACCAGACCTTCCAATTCAGAGTTGATTTCTTGTAGGATTGACTGATTTGATCTCCTTGCTGTCTAAAGGACTCTCAAGCGTCTTCTCCAGCACTGCAGTTGAAAAGCATCAATTCTTTGGTGCTCCGCCTTCTTTATGGTCCAACTCTCACATCCAGGCATGACTACTGGAAAGACCATAGCCTTGACTGTATAGGCCTTTGTCGGCATAGTGATGTCTTTGCTTGTTAATAGTCTGTCTAGGTTTGTCATAGCTTTCCTTCCAGGAAGCAGTCATCTTCTAATTGCATGCCTGCAGTTACTGTTGGCAGTGATGGGAAGTCCTCTAGGTATCATGAGTGAAGTCGCTCAGTCCTGTCTGACTCTGAAACCCCAGGGACTGTAGCCTACCAGGCTCCTCATTCCATGGGATTCTCCAGGCAGGAGTACTGGAGTGGGTTGCCGTTTCCTTCTCCAGGGGATCTACCCGACCCAGGGATCGAACCCAGGTCTCGCTCATTCCAGGAAGACACTTTAACCTCTGAGCCACCAGGGAAGCTCCTCTAGGTATCATACATCTCATCAATTAAGATTATATCTCTCCCTAAGTCCTTAGTCTTTCTTAAATGGCATAATTGAAGCCTTTCTTCCCAGCCCACTCATGCTTTCTTGGTTTTCCAAGGCTAACAGATTTCTTGTAGGAATACAGCCCCATGCTTTTTTTACTTCTCAGACTTTTTCAGGTAAAATGGGCAATGTAAAGATTAAGAGCATACTCTACAGAGGCTAGAGAGTTACTTCACTCCCACCCGCATCCTGGAAGAGAACCTTCGTGGTTCCCCAGCTCCATGGAACCGCCTCGCCTCGCCTCACCATGCCTCCCACTATTGCAGTGACTGCTGCACTTAGCCAGTGTCCTGACTTCTAGCACAGTAGGGTTTTTCCCCTTTTTGACCTTACTATAGATATTAACAGAATCATGCAACAATGCTGTTTTGTACGTTGTCTTCCACTCAGCATTATCTTCACGAGCTCCCTCCATACTGCTGCATGTTAAAGCTTAGCGGGGATTTAACTCTAATTGGGTTGAGGCATCTCATTCATTCTGCCCTTTGCAGTGAGGGAGGCAGAGTAAGGGCAGCGTCTCTTCTGTGGTATTCGGCTAGACTAGAGCAGTTGCTGCTTGGCTTACTAGGCTGTCCCTCTTTGTCCCTTGGGTAAAGAGAGCAGGCTTCTCTTGGGGCTTTGTGTGTGTGTGTGTGTCCATTGGTGGCGTTGGATTGCCAACGCCTCTAGCTACCAGTCTGGGATGGATGAGGCTGAAACAAAACCTAGGGTACTCACTGCTTTGGCACTCCTCATTTTGGGATTCCCCTGCCATCCTTCCTCTTCTTTCTGCCTTTCAGAGCCTTCTTAGGGTTGTATTTTTATACAGTGACCAGAGGTCTTAGCTGTGTTTAGTGGAGGATTAGGGAAAAGCACCCTGGCATCCCAGGTGGCACTGGTGATAAAGAGCCCACCTGCCAGTGCAGGAGCCATAAGAGATGTCGGCTTGGTCTCTGGGTCGGGAAGATGCCCTGGAGAAGGAAATGGCAACTCACTCCAGTATTCTTGCCTGGAGAAGCCCATGGACGGAGGAGCCTGGNGGAAAAGCACCCTGGCATCCCAGGTGGCACTGGTGATAAAGAGCCCACCTGCCAGTGCAGGAGCCATAAGAGATGTCGGCTTGGTCTCTGGGTCGGGAAGATGCCCTGGAGAAGGAAATGGCAACTCACTCCAGTATTCTTGCCTGGAGAAGCCCATGGACGGAGGAGCCTGGCAAGCTATAGTCCACGGGGTTGCCCAGAGTCAGACACAACTGAAGCAACTTAGCACTCACTAGGGAAAAGCACATGCATTTCATTTTTCTGGAAGTGAAAGTCTGTTTTATCTTGATACCTTTTTAATAAACAGTCATTAGGCAAAATAAATGAAATATTTTATGCATACGTGTTCAGCTGCTATGTATTCACCAAAACAAATAAATTTTTGGTATAACCCCATGTAATTTTTTTTTATATATGTAAAGTACAGACCAAAGGATTTGAACCCTGTGTAAATGTAAATCCTTATGTTTACTGCAGAATCTTTTAGCTGAGAAAGTAGAACAGCTGATGGAATGGAGTTCCAGGCGCTCAGTCTTCCGAATGAATGGTGACAAATTCCGAAAATTTATAAAGGCACCACCTCGAAACTATTCTATGATTGTTATGTTCACTGCTCTTCAACCCCAGCGCCAGTGTTCTGTGTGCAGGTAATGTATGTATTAAAAAAATTAACTATTATTGTATTATTATGTACTTATTACAGTTAAGATAAATGTGTATAATAGAATTAAGCATTTGTTCAGACTTCTCTGGCAGTACAGTTTTTAACATTCCCTGCTTCCAGTTCCAGGGTTTGCTGTGGATTCTATCCCTGGTTGAAGAATTAAGATCCCACATGCTGCAGGGGACATTAAAAAAGAAATAAATAAAATAAACATTTGTTCAGTGTTGTAGTCAATTGTAATTCAGTACATTTAAATGTAAGCTCAAACTTATTGTTTCCTGGGAAGTGATTTTGATGGGCTAATATTTTTAAATTGTGTAGACCAATCCACAAGTAATCATAAAAAAGATTTTTGGCTTTATGTCCTGTGTAAAATTATGTATGTTATCGAATTCAGTTTGAATATTGCCTTGTAGGTCACCATCTTATATCTCGGGGCAGTGAAGTAGCCCCATTAAATACACTCTACTTAAATTGTTTAATGGAAAGATTTTAATGGACTTAAGGAAGTCCATTTACCTTTTAGTACCTCTAATGTTGAGAATTTTGTTCCTGTGATGTAGGTAAACAATTTGAAATGAATGAAATATTTTTCAGTGGAAACACACCAATGAAAGTTTTGGAGGAGTATAAATACAATATATATACAACAGTGCTTATTTTAAATTAGATCCTAATTTTGAGATAATTGTAGTCTTCCATGCAATTCTAAGACACAATACAGAGAAATCCTGTATAGCTTTTACTCAGTGTCCTCCAGTGTTAACATCTTGTGAGGCTATAGCATAGTTTCATAAGCAGGATATTGGTATTGATACAGTCAAGATGCAGAGCAGTTCTTCACAATAAGTATCCCTTCTGGTGTCTGTTATTGCTGCACCCACCCCACCTCCCCACCTCCTGAATTTATTCTCCATTTCTATAATTACATCATTTCAAGACTGTTATGTAAATGGGATCATAAAACACATGACCTTTTGGATTTGGCTTTACATTTTTTTTGTTTTTTTGTTTGTTTGTTTTTACTTTTAACTCCTTCAAAACCTATCCAAGTTGTTGCATTTATCAGTACTTCATTGTTTTTATTACTGAGTAATATCCTGTGGTGGGCTTCCCTGATGGCTCAGTGGTAAAGAATTTGTTTGCCAGTGTGGGAGACCCAGGTTTGATCCCTGGGTTAGGGAGATCCCCTGGAGAAGCAAATGGCAACTCACTCCAGTATTCTTGCCTGGGAAACCCTGTGGACAGAGGAGCTTGGTGGGCTGCAGTCCATGGAGTCTCAAAGAGTCAGACATGACTTAGTGACTAAACAACAACAATGTTCTGTGGTATGGAAGTACTGCAGTTTGTTTAACCATCCATCTGCTGAAGGAATCCTGGGTTGTTTCCAGTTTTTGGCTATTAGAAATACAACTGTATGAACACTCTTGTACAGGTTTGTGTGCACTGAAGTGTTCATTTCTCTGAGATGATTTGCCAGAGTGTGTGATGGCTGAGTCGCATGGTAGTTACATGCCAAAATGTTTTCCAGCGTGGCTGTATCATTTTACATTCTTACCAGCAGTGTGTGAAGGGCCTAGTTTTCCCATATCCTTACCAGCGTCAGTGTTGTCATTGTTTTATTTTAGTCATTCCATGGGTATGTGGTTTTATTTTGCATCTCACTGATGTAATGGTGCTGAACATCTTCTCATTTACTTTTTTGTCATCTGTGTATCACCTCTTTACTGAAATATCTGTTCATGTCTTCTGTGCTGTGCTTAATTGCTCAGTCACGTCCTACTCTTTGTGGCTCCATGGACTGTAGTCCTCCCGGCTCCTTTGTCCACGGGGATTCTCCAGGCAAGATGCGGTTCTTAAATATTTCTTCCTAGTCTGTGGCTTGTCTTTACATCCTCATAACAAGATCTTTTGCAGATTTCAATTGAGTCCAATTTTTAAGTTTATCTTTTACAGATCTTGTCTTGTCAAATTGAACTCTCTGCCTAGCCCTCAGTCACCAGTTTTATTTTTTTTCCTCTTATGTGTTTTTCTAAAAATTTAAAAAGTTTTATGTTTTACATTTTCAGCTGATCTCTGAGAGAAAGCATTTAGTCTTTCATCACTTGTTATTAGCTGTTAGATTTTTACTAATAGTCTTTATAATAATTGAGTGTATTCTTTACTAGTTTATTGAGAGCTTTTGTCATGAATGGATATTGAATTTTGCCTAATTTGGGGAGTTCATTGATAGGATTTTTCTTCTTTAGGTCATTCATATGGTAGATTACATGGGCTTCACTAGTGGCTCAGACAGTAAAAAGTCTGCCTGTAATGCAGGATACCTGGATTTGATCCCTAGGTTGGGAAGATGTCCTGTAGAAGGGAATGGGTACTCATTTCAGTATTCTTGCCTGGAGAATTACATGGACAGAGGAGCCTGGCGGGTCCTCCATGGGGCTGCCAAGAGTCGTACACAACTGAGTGACTAACACTCTGGTAGATTACATTGATTGATTTTCAGCTGTTGAATCAACTTTGCATTTTGGAATATATCCCACATGATTATATTCTTTTTTAGTATTGCTGAATTGAATTTGCTGATATTTTATTGAAGACTTCTATATTTTAAGTTATATCAGATATTGGTTTATATTTTTCATTACTTATACTGTCTTTATCTAGTTTTAGTATCCTGGTAATACTTCATAAAATATATTGGGAAATGTTCCCTCATTTATTTTCTGGAAGTGATTTGGGAAATTAGTTTTAGAAATTGTGTTAATTTTGCTTTAAATGTTTGATCAAATTCTTCAGTAAAATTGTCTTGACCTGGAGTTCTTAAATTACATATTCCATTTCTTTAGTTGTTAAGGATAATTCAGATTTTCCTGTTTCTTTTTGTTCTTTTCAAGAACAAGCACTTTTTATGTGGTGACTCCACATTCAGACTGTTCACATTGTGTATTTATCTGTAGACTTTATTTAGATTTCTAAACCATTTTGAACTTTAGTGGAAAACAAAATCATTAGTAACCTGAGCCAGTGGGAAAAAACTAATCAGTTTCTGTCAGACTGCTGCTGCTAAGTCACTTCAGTCGTGTCTGGCTCTGTGCGACCCCATAGACTAGCTTGCAGAAAGGGAATTTCAGTGTTCATCACAATCTAGTAATGAGTGTATGTTGAGACAGGTCAAGGTAGGTTAAAAAAGATGATGAGCAAACTATTTTGAAAAACAGCATTTCAGATGATTCTGAGTCCCCTTCCTATCAATTTGAAGACTCGTACTTAAGTGGACATTAACATTTGTCAGCATTGGGCTAGCACTTAAGAACGGTATGTTTATGTACATAAACAAGGGCTGTTCAGCCCTTGTGAAGCAAAGATACATCTTAATTGGCATTTGGTGTAACAGTTCAAATTCCACAAAAATTCAGACTATCCTCTGGCATCCTACAATGCCGTATATAATTTAGGGAAATAATTTTTTTGCTTCTAAAAACTGAATATATTGATTTTCTATATTCATTATTATGAAGAGATCTATTATTATATTTTTGTGACTGTAATCTAGAAAGGATCTACCAGTTGACTCAGTGGGAAAGAATCCACCTGCAATGCAGGTTCAATCCCTGGGTCGGGAAGATCCCCTGGAGAAAGAAATGGCACCTGCGCACTCCAGTATTCTTGCCTGGAGAATTCCATGGAGAGAGGAGCCTGGCTGGCTACAGTCCATGGGGTCATAAAGAGTTGGACATGACTTAGTGACTAAGATTTTATTATCCAAGTATTTATTTCACAGTTACATATAATTGTATGTTATTTGATAACATAAACCACAGCATAATGTAAATGGTATATCTTGTAGATAGTAGTTGACTTAATGCACTATGTTGTTAAATTGTTAAATATTGATCCTCAACTTTTTAATGATGCTTAAGCTCAAAATAACCTGTATTACTTATTACAGCCTGTTTTGTAATAAACTTTTAAAATTTAGAGTAGTTTTAGATTTATGAGAGAAAAAGATTGAAGTTATTAGAAAAAGTCATTTCACAGGTTAGAAGGAGGGTGAAGTTGTTAGAGAAGAAAGAACAGGTGAAGCTTTCAGGGCAAATAAAAAGTATAGAGTAGATATGTGGTTTCCATGCCCAGATATTTTGATTTGTTTTTTTGGCGGGTAGTACATTTTAAAATGCTCTAGGTAACCTTAGTATGCAGCTAGGATAGAGAAAGGGAAGGTGCGAAGCAGTTTAGTGACACATAGCTTTTAAAAAGTTGATTTCATTGAGGAAAAATTGGAGTAGGAAGCTTAACTAATTGGAATGACTGTATGGCATTGACAAGGATCCTTGATGAAACTAGAATACTCAGATTTTTAGTGAAGAATCTCCGGAATTAAATGATTTTCTTCCCCAGTACTCAGTAGTTGAGGAGCAAGAGCATCCTCTGTAGGGACTAAGCTGTTTGCTTTATTCTGTGAAGTAGATGAGGCAGATATTCTGACCGTGCTAACAACAGTATATTTGAAATGTATACATGTGAGTTAGAAGTTGCGCAGGGCATCAGAGAAGCCATGGGACAGTTGATAAACTAGGTGTGACACAGTCAAGCTAGATTTTCTTTCTTTGTTTTCTTTAATTGGTGCTTAGTTGCTTACATGTTGTGTTAGTTTCTGCTGTACAGCACAGTGAATCAGCCATACATACATATATATATATATTATATAAAATTCCTTCTTTGTCACCACAGAGCATGCGTAGTTTGCTGTGCTAGACAATTCGCATTTGTTATCTGTTTTATAGATTTTCATATGAGGTTTTGTGTGAAAGGGAGATGGAGTTGAAAATTAGTAAGGTGTAAAGGGTTGATTTAATAAATAAGTAAGTTGCTGATGTATAGTGTAGATGATTGTTGATGTCATAGAGAAGCTTTAGGAGTAATAAGGTTGGGGTCATTTGTACACTATAAACATGCATGTTGAAATAACTCAGGATTTTAATGGAACTGGAGGGGAAAACAGTAAGTGAGCTGAAAGAGGGATGCCTTGGAGTATGTTGGATGAGGATGTTAGATTTATAGAATACTGCAAATTTAAAAAGGGAATTCGTTAAATAATTCTGATTGAACAGTGGTTTGTGATCTACTGTCATTGAGCCAAGAGATTACCAACTGTGGCCGGTATAGACAGAGTGCATTAGAGAGATCTCAAGGGGACAACTAAGATGAAAAGGAAGGGTTTCAAGGAAAAAATTTCAAGAACAATATTCAGATTATATTTTGTATTATAAATTAAGCTTCAAAGGGAGTTGTAGATTCATTGAGAAAGGCACCCCGTCAACAGCAGTCTTTTTTTTTTTTTTTTTTAAATTAAGAAAAGACATGAATTGAATTCTCCTGGGTACTTTTGTGTGTCATTGTAATTTGGGACCATCTTGTAATACTGCTGTAATTTTTTTATAATCCATAGAGTCATTGAAATGTTAATAACTATAATTTAAAAATATTAGTGCTTTCCTTTTGAGACCTCTCTGCTTTTTTTGTTTTCTTTAAGAAAAAGTGAAATTTTCTTCTAGAGCTAACACACTGAGATTCTCCAGTTGCTTTTCTTTGCTGAAAGGCTGGTGAATGAGCTGTTGGCTTCCTTGTAAGCCCTCTTAGCAAATCACTCTGCTCGTCTTTCACACAGTCAGTTTATTCACAAATCTCAGAATTCAATTCTCACCTTCCTCAGTGGGAACATCAACCTCCTTGGCCAAATACAGTTGTTAATTAAGACTACTCAGTACAATTCTCACCTCCCGTAAGTGTTAACTCCAAACTTCCTTTATCAGATTGTACTATGAGGAATATTCTCCGTAATTGCTAAATCTTTTAGATGTATTCTACCACACAGTTACTCATCTTTTCCAGAATTCACTAAAAATTCTAAGAACAAAATATCTTCTCCCCATGTTATTACTATGGTTCAGTAGAAGTAAGGAAAAACATCCTGGTGATGGAAAATCAAAAAGTACATATGGAATCAGTCTGGGTGCACATATCATCAAAGGCTGGTAATACTAGAAATTAATATATTATTGAATGCCAAATAAAAGAAGATATAATTAGTAATTGCAAAGATATTTTAAAGATGAGGGAGAATAAATTATTGCATTGATAGATATTAACTGGTTAATGTCTTTCCTTCTCTAAATAAATAAAACTATTATTTACTATGTATAAATTATTCGGGCAGTCCTAGGTTAAGTCGTCTATCTATGTAATATCTCATGCCATTCTCACTACTCTACATGGTAAGAGTTTTTAAAACAATCATTTCTTTAGATGAGCCTATCTAGGCTGGAAGGTTATATAGTTTTCCCAAAGTCACAGAGCTAATACCTGTCAGGGTTGGGATTTGTGACTTCTGAGCTAGTAAATTTAATGCTTTCCTTAAGTGTACATATTCATCATTGCTTTTATCCTGTGAACTGTAATTTGCATTTGGCTTTTGCATTCCCAACTAAGATTATTAGTCTTTTAGGGCAGGAATCCATCAGCCAGCATTTCTTAAGCTCTTTAGATCTTGAAAAGCTTTCATTCAGGTTAGCATTTCAAACAAGGGCTGCTGAGTTGAAGCCAGCTAGCCACATCATGTGGAATAGCTCATCAGCCTTTTGTTTCACTACAGTGAAGTCACATCTCTTAGGAAATTCTATTCTAAGGGCAGCACATAAGGTGAGAATTGTGTTTATCAAAAGATAAAATCACCTTTTTCATCACTTAGTGCACTTGTAAGTGCTTTCTAAATGGCTTTGGGTCTGCAACCCTTGTTGTTTCTTCTAGTCCTTAGATAATATTTCTCTATGGCCTTAATTCTTAGGTTTTTCAAATATGCCTGGCTACCTGGACAAAGTATTTCACTTTCTCAAAGACTATCAAACTCTCATGCCATTCACACATTCTTTGCCTGGCTTGTCTAATACATGAGGACTGTTTCAGACTTGATTGAATCCATAAGCATTTAATATAAATGACGTTCTAGGATTATTGTTGAGCTCTGTCTAGTTTATTTATTTATTTTTTAATGTCTAAGGCATATGATATAACTTCATTGTACTAAATTTCTTTCTAGGTGTCTCTTTCCCAGGTTGGTGAATTCCGACTATTTTACAGTGAATGGATGAATGTTTTAATGAACTTTCATTATCTGTGTGACATTGTAGCATTCTCTGACCTCTGTTTTCTGTATTATTTGTATATAAAGCCCAGTTTTAGTCATCCATCTTATAATTTGAAAGCTACAGAAAGTCGAAACAGTAGTATTAATACAAAGACACCAGTCTACCCTTTACTAAGATTCATAATTTTAATATTTTGTCACATTTGATTTTGCTCATCGACTTAAAGGAAGACAAACAGGAGTTGTGTGAATTTAAGTTTTATGCCCTGGGAGACAGCCACTCAGTTCTGAGAAGCTGCTCTGAAAAGGTAGGGGAAGAGCCAGTAAATGTATGTTTTAGCTGGGAAATGCATGCAGTGAGGCACACAGTTTGGTAAAAGATTACTGCTCATCCCAAAGAACAGATATCTCAAGTTAATGATTTAGTGCTTTTCTGCTTCTGGGAAGATGCAAGAATCTGGTCTTTGAAATTCTTCCTGAATTTCAATGGTCTAACTATCTAAGGGCCTGTTTATTCAAAGCACAGGGCTCCTGGGCATTTTTCATCCTGAATTCCTCTCCATGGTAGTGTCAGTGGGTGACTGCTGTGGTTACAACTTAATAATTACAGAACAGGGTGATGAAAGATGTTCTTTGTGTTTCTCTGTTCAGTCTTTTAAGTATAAGTAAAAAAATCAGTAAGTTCAGTCCATCAGTCAGTCAGTTCAGTCACTCAGTCGTGTCCAACTCTTTGTGACCCCATGGACTATAGCATGCCAGGGTTCCCTGTCCATCACCAACTCCCAGAGCCTACTCAAACTCATGTCCATCGCTTCATTGATGACGTCCAGCCATTTCATCCTCTGTCGTCCCTTACTCCTCCTGCCTTCAATCTTTCCCAGCATCAGAGTCTTTTCAAATGAGTCACATCAGGTGGCCAAAGTATTGGAGTTTCAGCTTAAGCATCGGTCCTTCCAATGAATATTCAGGACTGATTGCCTTTAGGATGGGCAGGTTGTATCTCCTTGCAGTCCAAGGGACTCTCAAGAGTCTTCTCCAACACCTTGGGCCCATGGCGCCCAAGCTCATCTCAGTTCATTCTGTTGCCCCAGCTGAGTATTCACACAGCCCTTTCGCTCTTTTACTACCCGAGTTTTTAAAAAATATTTATTTATTTATTTCACTGCACTGAGTCTTAGCTGTGGCATTCAGGATCAAACCTGGACCCCCTGCATTGGAAGCATGGAGTCTCAGCCACTAGACCACCAAGGAAGTCCTTTATGCTACCCGAGTTTTGACCTTAAATTATTGGGCTGCCTACCTATGCCTACCTTATAGCTGTTCACTTCTGGATCGGATAACACCCTCTAATCCCAGTTGCGATGGCTGGGTGTCATGGCTCATGGCCCAGAGTCTGGCTGACTGTGACCGGGAGCTTTGCCAGCTGTCTGTAGATAAGGACCACGAGGGTGTGACCGACCCTCCACACATCACGGGCTCCTCTCTGAGACACCTGTGAGCAGTACAAACCGCTAATACCAATCCTTGAAGAGCAAGCATTTTCCAGAGAGAGGAAACAAACTGCATTTATCCCACAGGACACATAATTTCAGTTCAGTTCAGTTCAGTCGCTCAGTCGTGTCCGACTCTTTGTGACCCCATGAATCGCAGCACGCCAGGCCTCCCTGTCCATCACCATCTCCCGGAGTTCACTCAGACTCATGTCCATCGAGTCCATGATGCCATCCAGCCATCTCATCCTCGGTCGTCCCCTTCTCCTCCCGCCCCCAATCCCTCCCAGCATCAGAGTCTTTTCCAGTGAGACACATAATTTAGGACCTTAGATTCTATTTTTTATCTTAAATTCTTTTGTCAACTCCAGCGTTGGTTGCCTTGGCTTCTCCTGGCCGAGCCGGGAAACTGCGTCCCGGCTGGATCCTCCTCTTTCCCTGGAAGATGGGCTCCGGCTCTTCCCGAGGCAGCAGATGGCCCTTCTCCCAGCGCTGGGCTTCCTCAGGCTGAGCGTGGAAGCAGTCAGAAGCAGAGCGGAAGATGTGATTCGACGCTTTCTCCATGCAGAACGCGAAGAGGGACTTCAAGACGCTTTTTAACTGTTAAGGGCCCCAGGATTCCAAATGGCCAGATATACGCAAGGCAGTTGACACTTAGCCTCCCGTGGCTCTATGGGTCAAAGGAAGGTTCCAGAGAAAGATCAGCAGAGTCAGCATCTTCATACCAAGATTGAAGACACCAGGGCAAAGGGAGCCATCTGGACCTCTTATTGAACTGGGAAAGTGGCAGAAGGTGGAACTGGCAGCTACATCTGTTGCCTAAAATTTATTGAGCTAGCGTACACACATACAGAGCCTCGGAGTTGGGTTTTTTTCCTGATGACTGACACGTGCTGTAATGATATCCTACATTGACTAGAACACAATAGCAGTGTAAACATGGATCAGGAAAGAATTTCATGAACCAGACAAATTTCTGAGAGGAGGAAGAAGAGGCAAGTTGGAGAAGCAAGCATTCAGCAGTTAAAAGAGCTGCTGAAATAACTGAAACAGGATATTTTTATTTGTCTTGCAAGAAGGATTCAAATACTATGCATTATTCATTTTTTAATGGCATATTTTTTATTGTATCAGCTAAAAACATTTTCTTCATACTGCTGATAAAACAACAAGCACCACAACTGCAACGATCTTTCATTGAATCAAAGATCTCAGGCAGAGAGATTTCTGATTATACTGTCGAGCTTTCAGATTCTCTCCCAAAGATTACACTTTGTGCAATATTTGCATGATCCAAGTTCAAATGAACAAAAGCCAAATACAAAGAGTGGGAAAAACTGACTTTCAGCCGTTTGCTTTCATGACTTTGAGATTCAGCTCTTTTCTGTATTAATTGTACAAGCTCTGAATAATTCAAGCTATTATTGTCTTTGGGGAGGATTAAAAAGAATGACAAAAATCTTAATATAAAAGGCAAGATGCTTAGAGAGGAGGTGATGTCTGCACTGTCTGGGATACTTATTTAAATTCCTGGAAAATAGTAGTGGCGTAAATACTTGCCTATTTTTTCCCTCTTTCTCTAAATTTCTTCTTCTTGTAAGGACACCAGGTAAATTGGGTTAGGGTTTACTCTAATAACCTTATTNCAATTTTAATATATTATATAATGGGTATTGGGCTTCCTTGGTGGCTCAGACAGTAAAGAATCTGCCTGCAGTGCAGGAGACCTGGGTTCGATCCCTGGGTTTGTGAGATTCCCTGGAGGAGGGCATGGCAACTCACTCCAGTATTCTTGCCTGGAGAATCCCCATGGACAGAGGACCCTGGTGGGCTACAGTCCATGAAGTCACAAAGAGTCGAACACAGCTGAGAGACTAAGCACAGCAAATATTGGATTACTATGGAATCAGAAAAATAGATAATTATGAATACTATGTAGAACATGGAAGATGTAAAGAAATAATAAAAAAGTAGTAAAAGTGTTAGTCTGTCTAACTATGTCTGACTCTTTGTGGCCCCGTGGACTGTAGCCTGCCAGGCTCTTCTGTCCGTGGGATTTTCCAGGCCATAGTGGAGTGAGCTGTCATTTCCTTCTCCAGTAGATCTTCCTGACCTAGGGGTTGAACCTTCACCTCCTACATTGCAGGTGGATTCTTTAATTTACTCTAAAAGTATTGAAGCTTTTAGGGATCCCTCAAAAACTTCAGGTAGTTCATGAAGTCTTTATTATGAAAAAATATTTGCCCTTTTCTCTGAACAGTTACATTGGTGATACAAAACCAGTGGTGAGTAAAACTGATCATGTCTTAGTTCAAACTGAGAAAGTAACACTAATCTATACCAATACTCATTGCATCTTCATCACCACAAACTCCCAAGGGGGAAAAAAAAAAAAAGCAATCCTGTACCAAACTATTTTTTCATTCTATGGGAGAAGTGGAAGTACTCACAAAATAGTTCTGCTGCATACAACATTTGATGGTTGTCTCAAGGAAAAGTACTTCTGTGGTAGTTGAAGTCAGCTGAACAGTTTTTTGTTTTGTTTTGTTTTTTCCAGTAACATTTCTCTCTGGACGCTGTCAAGTTTTTTGTTAATTTAATAGTCAAAAGTTTAATTATAGTGTGTCTTGGCATGAATTTCTCTGGGTTTATCTGTCTGTGATTTGCTCGAATTCTTTTGTCTGTAGATTTATGTACGTCATCAAATTTGGAATGGCTTTAGCCATATTTCTTTGAAAACGCTTGTGCTCTCCTAGTTCACCTCTCCTCGTAGTGCTTCTGTAACATGACTGCTGAATCTTCTGTATTTCACCTGAGACTCTATTTTTTTTTCTAATATACTTGCTCTCCATTCTTCAGATTGGGTGAATTCTATTGAGGTGTCCTCCAAGTTGTATTTCCCAGATGGTGCTAGTGGTAAAGAAACTGCTTGCCAAAGCTGGAGACATAAGAGGTGCAGGTTCAATACCTGGATGGGTAAGATCCTCTGGAGGAGGGCATGGCAGCCCACTCCAGTGTTCTTGCCTGGAGAATTCCATAAACAGGGGAGCCTGGCAGGCTACAGTCTTAGAGTCACAAAAGAGTTGGACATGACTGAAGCAGCTTAGCATGTAAGCCTGTCCTCTCAGTCATCCAATTTACACCCTGTCATTCCCACTCTAGTGATGAGACCACCCAGCAAATTTCTAATTTCTACTATGCTTTTAGTTTTATAATTACTATATTTTTCTTTTTTTATAACTTCTCTTTCTTTGTCAAAACTTTTAATTTTTCATTTATTTCCGGAGAATTTGTCATTTGTTATTGAAGTATTTATATAACAGCTGTTTTTAAACTCTTGTCAGATAGTTCCAACATCTGATTCATCTGTTTTTTATGTCTATTGACTGTCTTTTCTTATTAAGTGGAGATGTTCCTGGTTCTTATTATGACAGGTGATATTCTTAAATTGTATCTTCAACATTCTACCTATTATGTGAAAAGACTTTGAGTCTTAGTTAAACCTTTTCTTTTAGCAGGTTCATACTGGTTTACATTTAGCACATATGTCCTGACCAACTGTTGAGGGCTGTGTGTCCAATGACTGTCTAACTTTCAGAGACTCCACAGTGTTATTTTGGTGTTTGCATTATCTGATGGCACTGAGGTTTCCAAGTAATCCTACTGATGCTGCCAGTCAGTCAATAACTGATTATTGAGCAACGTTCCTGGAATATGCTTATGTTCTAGGCAATGGGCATACTGCAGTAAATAAGGAAAAATCTTCCTCCTTTAAGGACTTATCTTCAAGTGTAAAAGACGGAACAGACATATTTAGGAATATATAATAATTGAGGAAATATTTGAGAGAAGAGGAGCCTACCTTAGAGGATATTATATGAAATAGACTAGCTTAGGAAAGTAAATATGAACTAAAACTTGAATGAGAAAAAGCCAAATATAAGACACATTTGGGAAAGAGCATTCTAGGCAGAGAAAATAATGATGTGCAAATGCCCTGAGAGTAGACAGAGCTTGGCATGATTATTATCAGGTTATGGCTATGAGCAGCTGGGTCTTAATCCTACTGGAGAGTCTCTGAGAAAACATATGAAACTCAATATTGTCCTTTTAGAGGATAAGGGGAACAGATGTTGACAAATTCTAAACCCTATTGCCTGAGGGCAGTCCCCATTGCATGAACTGCTTGCAGATCTTTATGCAGCTATGGGCAGCCAAGCAAGATTGTATGTTACATAATCATAAAAAACAAAAAGAGAGGAGGATGATCGAATTATGGCATGTTTTCTTCCTAACTTTAAAAACTTATTTATCTAAAAAGAGGAGAGATATGTATACATATGTATACATAACTGATTCACTTTGTTGTACATCAGAGATTAACACAGCATTGTAAAACAGCTATATCCAAAAAAATTAATTTTAAATGATTGAACATTAAAAGGTAGAAACATAGCATATAAATATATTCAAGGACATCTACAGATTAATCCATTTAGTATGGTTCTAGCAATTGATGATTAAGGTTTCCTACTTTATTGCAAAAGACCCCCAAATATGCAAATCACATACATTTTATTTCCAATTCATTAGCTAAGTAGATAAATCACAGTAGAGACAGATTTCTACTACACTATATTAGTTATCTTTACAATGAACACTTCTAAGTTTTATAAAGCACAATCTAAAACCATTCTATCAAGTATATAAACTAAATAGGTACATGTTGCATGATAAACTCTCATTTTTGCCTGTGATTCAATTTTTGCAACACATTTAATCTTTTTACAGTAGAATTTGTGAAAATATAAATATTTTACTGTTCAGTTTTTCTTTTCTTAAAAACTATGAAAGGCACAGGAGGTGCTAAGATGCACGCTTTGCACATAAAATTAATAAGTGTACACTTCATAAAATTGATGTAGCACTGGCATATTATGCCCAAATTAGGCACTTCATTTCAAACTATGTACTTGAACTTTTTAAAAATGCAAATACATTGAAGAAGTGGTACAGAATAGTATTTATGGTACATTTCTGGAATTACATTTAGGAATTTTAATTCTGAACAACTCACCAGATGAGTGAGTAAGACATTTATTTTTTTAATCTGAGCAAGGTATTTATTTTTTTAACCTAAGTTACACCCTCTGTAATAAGGGGACAATAGTTATGTCTAATCTTCTGTTCTTTTCAAGCTTAATATAAGCCAGTTTAAAGCACAATAGCTGGTACTGTATAAAGTATTAAAACAATGTTAGCTGATTGTTACTATTGCTATTCATTTATATTATCATATTTCCTTAAGTTTCCTGAGCATGGTGATATGTGCAGTGCTTAAAACATCCTGAATACTCAAAAGGGTACACAACAATAATGGCTTCACCATTTCTGAAGGTTGCTGCCACTGGGGAAGAACGCAAAGATTGCTCTTGGTGTTTTTATGTCAACTAACACACTTTATTCCTCTGAGGGTGACTGGAACATAGAATCTGGTGTCTCTGTTGGTAAAGGTTTTCAGTGACTTCAGAAATTGTACAAAGGTCTGCACCTGCAACGCAGGAAACCCAGGTTCGACTCCTGAGTCAGGAAGATCCCCTGGAGAAGGGAGTAGCTACCCACTCCACTTTTCTTGCCTATAGAAGTCCATGGACAGAGGAGCCTGGAGGGCTACAGTCAATGGGGTCACAAAGAGTTGGATACAACTGAGTGACTAACACTTTTACACTTTCATATAGTAAACTGAAAAATATCAGTCAGTTTTTTAAAAACTTGAATCAAGCCAAGATAGTGACTCTCATAGACGTATCCACAGTTGGGAAGACTATCTGCTGTAAAAAATGAGAAAAGGAGTTCTGAAGGGAGGACTAGAAACCTCTAGCCGGCGAGAGGCTGGGGAGTGGACAAACCATAGGAGGAAAGAGAGGAGCACCTTGTGAGACTAATTCTGCTGTAATAAAATGGCAGGTGGAAGACTTCTAGGCATCTAACATTATTTTATTTGAGTTGATTTTCTCTCTACAAGGAAAACCCTGGCTAGATGGGAAGTTGTATACTAGTTTCTGACACAGATAACATGAGCAAAGAGAAATATTTACATTCTCCCAGATCTGGACATTGATCTGAGTACACAACTCCTTACCAATCAAAGGAATATGAAATATGGGAGAATCCCCACCGGTCAAAGTATCTAATAAATTTATAAATTGCTTCATGACAACAGCTACTAGTAGCCTTAGCTCCTTTTCTTGAGTGATCAAGAAAATACACAAACCAGAAATTACTATAGCTAAAATTTAATTCTTAAAGGACTAAACTATAGCTGTGAAGGAAGAGGGGGAGGGGAATGGGAGAAATATCAAGAATAGTTTTTTAAAAGTTCACTCATATCACTGGTTTTCTTTTCATTTTAATTGAAGTATAATTGACTTAGAATATTATATCGGTTTCAGGTGTACAGCATAGTGATTCTATATTTTTATAGATTACACACAATACAGTTAAAATATTGTTGACTACATTTCCTGTGCTATGCAGTACAGCCTGTGACTTATTATTGTCAGTTCAGTTCAGTTCAGTTCGGTCACTCACTTGTGTCTGATTCTTTGCGACCCCATGAACCGCAGCACACCAGGCCTCCCTGTCCATCACCAACTCCCGCAGTTCACCCAAATTCATGTCCATTGAGTCAGTGATGCCATCCAACCATCTCATCTTCTGTCATCCCCTTCTCCTCCTGCTTTCAATCTTTACCAGCATCACGGTCTTTTCAAATGAGTCAGTCAGCTCTTCGCATGAGGTGGCCAAAGTATTGGAGTTTCAGCTTCAACATCAGTTCTTCCAATGAGCACCCAGGACTGATCTCCTTTAGGAGATATATTTATTGTATAACTGCCAATTTGTACACTTTATCATTTTCACCCTCACCTCCAACCTTCTCCCCCTAGGCAAGCACTAATTTGTTCTCTGTACATGTGAGACTATTTCTGCTTTCTTATATTAGTACATTTGTTTTATTATTTAGATTCCACATATAATTTCGAAAACATAGTATTTGTCTTTCTCTGACATTTTGCATGCGTGCTCAGACGCTCCATTGTGTCTAACTCTTTGCAGCCCCATGGACTGTAGCCCATTAGTCTCCCCTATCCATGGAAGTTTCTAGGCAAGAATACTGGAGTGAGTTGCTATTTCCTACTCCAGAGGATCTTCCTGATCAAGGAATCGAACCAGCATCTCTTGCATCTCCTGCATTGGCAGGCAGATTCTTTACCACTGTGCCACCTGGGAAGCCTAATGTATTTTACTTAGCATAGTACCCTCTAGGTCGATCCATGTTGCCACAAATGGCAAGATTTCAATTTTTTATGGCTGAGTAATGTTCCATTGTATGTGTATCCCCCATCTTCTTTATCTATTCATCTTTTAATGGATACTTAAGTCGTGTTTGTGTCTGGTATTAAAATAATGCTGATATGAACATTGTGGTGCATATATCTTTTTGAATTAGTGTTTTCATTTTCTGTGAAAAAATGCCATAGATATTTTAATAGAGATTGTGCTGAATTTGTAATTGTTTTGGGTAGTATGAACATTTTAACATTATAGTTCTTCTGAAACACATGAACACATGTGTTTCCATTTATTTATATCTTATTTATAAGATTTATAAGACTTCTTTATATCTTTCCATTTATTTGTGTCGTCTTGAATATTTTCATCAACACTTAATATTTTTCAGTTCAGTTCAGTTCATTTCAGTTCAGTCACTCAGTCGTGTCCAACTCTTTGTGACCCCATGAATCGCAGCATGCCAGGCCTCCCTGTCCGTCACCAACTCCTGGAGTTCACTCAGACACAAGTCCATCGAGTCAGTGATGCCATTCAGCCATCTCATCCTCTGTTGTCCGCTTCTCCTCCTGCCCCCAATCCCTCCCAGCATCAGAGTCTTTTCCAATGAGTCAACTCTTCACATGAGGTGGCCAAAGTACTGGAGTTTCAGCTTTAGCATCATTCCCTCCAAAGAAATCCCAGGGCTGATCTCCTTCAGAATGGACTGGTTGGATCTCCTTGCAGTCCAAGGGACTCTCAAGAGTCTTCTCCAACACCACAGTC
>SJYX01002392.1:95751-119062 GCA_006410675.1 Oreotragus oreotragus
GATACTTAAGTCATGTTCGTGTCTGGTATTAAAATAATGCTGATATGAACATTGTGGTGCATATATCTTTTTGAATTAGTGTTTTCATTTTCTGTGAAAAAATGCCATAGATATTTTAATAGAGATTGTGCTGAATTTGTAATTGTTTTGGGTAGTATGAACATTTTAACATTATAGTTCTTCTGAAACACATGAACACATGTGTTTCCATTTATTTATATCTTATTTATAAGATTTATAAGACTTCTTTATATCTTTCCATTTATTTGTGTCGTCTTGAATATTTTCATCAACACAAAATATTTTTCAGTTCAGTTCAGTTCATTTCAGTTCAGTCACTCAGTCGTGTCCAACTCTTTGTGACCCCATGAATCGCAGCATGCCAGGCCTCCCTGTCCGTCACCAACTCCTGGAGTTCACTCAGACACAAGTCCATCGAGTCAGTGATGCCATTCAGCCATCTCATCCTCTGTTGTCCCCTTCTCCTCCTGTCCCCAATCCCTCCCAGCATCAGAGTCTTTTCCAATGAGTCAACTCTTCACATGAGGTGGCCAAAGTGCTGGAGTTTCAGCTTCAGCATCATTCCCTCCAAAGAAATCCCAGGGGTGATCTCCTTCAGAATGGACTGGTTGGATCTCCTTGCAGTCCAAGGGACTCTCAAGAGTCTTCTCCAACATCACAGTTCAAAAGCATCAATTCTTTGGCCCTCAGCTTTCTTCACAGTCCAACTCTCACATCCATACATGACCACTGGAAAAACCATAGCCTTGACTAGACGGACCTTTGTTGGCAAAGTAATGTCTCTGCTTTTCAATATGCTATCTAGGTTGGTCATAACTTTCCTTCCAAGGAACAACTGTCTTTTAATTTCATGGTTGCAGTCACCATCTGAAGTAGAATACAGGTCTTTTGCCACTTGATTAAACTTATTACTAGGTATGTTATTATTTTCAGTGTGATTGTAAATGGGATTGTTTTCTTGATCTGTCCTTCTAATATTTTATTCTTAGTGTATAGAAATGCAATAGATTTCTGTGTATTCATTTTGTGTCTTGCAGCTTCATTGAATTTATTTATTATCTCTAGCAGCTTTGGGGTAGAATCTCTGGGGCTTGCTATATATATATATACCAGTCCATTCTGAAGGAGATCAACCCTGGGATCTCTTTGGAAGGAATGATGCTAAAGCTGAAACTCCAGTACTTTGGCCACCTCATACAAAGAGTTGACTCATTGGAAAAGACTCTGGTGCTGGGAGGGATTGGGGGCAGGAGGAGAAGGGGACGACCGAGGATGAGATGGCTGGATGGCATCACGGACTCAATGGATGTGAGTCTGAGTGAACTCCGGGAGATGGTGATGGATAGGGAGGCCTGGCGTGCTGCGATTCATGGGGTCGCAAAGAGTCGGACACGACTGAGCGACTGAACTGAACTGAACTGAACTGAATATATGTAGTATTTTGCCACCTGCAAATAATGATAGTTTTACTTTTTCCCCTTCCAGTTTGAATGGCATTTATTTATATTTATTTTTCTTGTCTGATGGCTGTGACTAGGACTTTCACTTCTATGTTGAATAAATATTGTGAGAATGGGTATTCTGCCTTGTTCCTGATCTTGTTCCTGATCTTATGATATTAGTTGTGAGTTTGTCGTAACTGTTCTTTGCAATGTTGATGTATGTTTCCTCTGTACACATGTTGTTGTTTTTATCATGAATCTATGCTTTCAAATGATTTTTCTGCATCATCTAAGATGATAATATATTTTTTTCTTCTGCATAATTGATGTAAACCATAGACTCTTTCCCCCTGGAAGTTTGAAACACAATTATAATGTCTTATGGAGACTCCTGATTAAGATCCTTTAGCATGAGCATAGGACAGTTTGAGTTCTGGAGTCAAAATTTACAAGTCTCAATCTTTAAATCAGTCGCTCTGTCATAATTTTGTCATATGTAAAATGGGAACAGTTGATCTCATGTAGTAATTATGAGTGTCTGTGAGTTAATGCATACAAGATGGTTAGTAGTCAGAATATAGTAAGTGTTCAATACATTCATGGAAATTCTAATTAGCCCAGTACCTGACACACAGTACAAGATCTCAATAAGTATTTAGTAAAGGAATAAATAACAGTTATCTATTTGACAAGATTGTGAACATCAAATTGTCAGTATTACTTTGGAAATGATAACGCAATATACAAAAAAAAGAAGTATTCTTGCCTAATCTGGAGGCCCAGAGATGCTCATATGCCAAGCATAAGAATTCTGCTGTAAATGCAGTGCTTCCTTTGCAAGCTTCATCCTGGTTATTGCTTTCATACAAGAAAATTCTCCAATTATATTGACCTTTTGATATGCTCATTAGTACCATGTGATAGTATTACTGTCTTTTTTTTAAGAATTATGTTTTCTGTATAACATGCAAATGTTTAATTTCTAAAACTAAATTGCATTCCAATGCTTTTGAGAATTCTGACATCTGTTTGGAAATCAGATAAAAGAAAAAGTACTCTTGATTGTAGAACTAGACTTAGACCTTTCCTTCAATATGAGAAGCCAGATAAAGTGAACTTTATTTTACTTTATTAAAAATCTCTTTAAGATTTGTGTTCATTGGAATTCAAATATGAAAAACAGATTAAGTTTCTTTATATCATGCTGAGTTGTCTTAACATTATAACAGTGTATCTCTGATATATTAATTTCTACATTGTTTAAAATTTTTCAAACATACATAAAATTTTGAAAGAATATTAAGGTGAGATCTTTATACCTTCAGTCTATACTAAACAGTGTAATAGTCTATGATTTTCCTGTTTTGAGGAAAGTACAGTTATGGTAACATCACCCTAAATAATTCAGCTTACATAATCACAAAGCTATATCACGTCTAAGAAAATTATAATAATTTTATAACATTGTCTCACACCCTTTAAAAATTTCCCCAGTATGACTCAATTTGACATCAAAAACAAAAAAATATTTAAATGATTATATCATGTGTGTGCGTGTGTGCTAAGTTGTGTGGTTTTGTCTGGACCCCGCGGACTGTAGCCCTGCAGGCTTCTCTGTCAGTAGGATTTCAGGAAAGAATACTGGAGTGAGTTGCCCAGGGAATAAAACCATGTCTCCGGCATTGGCAGGTGGATTCTTTACCACTGAGCCATCGAGATTATACCACATTGAAATGTAAATAACCTCTGAATCCACAGAAGGAAGAGGAGAGGCCAGGGTTTCTTTATATAAGAATGCCAGATATCATATGTAGAAGCAATCATAGAATTTTTAAAAATCAGCATTGGACATTTCCAATGAGGGAAAAATAATGGCTTCCCAAATATGTCTAAACCCTGATACCTGGACTTTTTGAATATATTGCCTGATAAGGGAAAGGAGACACTACAAATACAATTAAGAACTCAGAGATGGGGAGATTCTCCTGGATTATCTGAGTGGGCACATTCTAATTACATGACTCCTTAAAAGCAGAGAAATTTACCACCTGTGGTCACTGTCAGATGTGACTATGTAAAGAGTGTCAGACGGGTGTGATGAGAAAAGCACTCAATTTTTTGTCACTAGTTTAGAAGATGAAGCAAGAAAACTATGAGTCATGGCATAAGAGAAGCCTCTAGAAGTTGGAAAAACTCAAGAAAACATATTTCTCCTAGAGTCTCCAGAAAGGAATATGGTCTTGCTGATATATAGTCTCTGAGACTAATGTCGGGCTTCTGTCCCTCAGAACTATAAGATAATAAATATATGTCGTTTTAAGATATTAAAATAAAAGGCAGAGGAACCGGACATCAAATCGCCAACATCCGCTGGATCATCAAAAAAGCAAGAGAGATCCAGAAAAACATCTATTTCTGCTTTATTGACTATGCCAAAGCCTTTGACTGTGTGGATCACAACAAACTGTGGAAAGTTTTAAAGAGATGGGAATACCAGACCACCAGACCTGCCTCTTGAGAAACCTATATGCAGGTCAGGAAGCAACTGTTAGAACTGGACATGGAACAACAGACTGGTTCCAAATAGGAAAAGGAGTACGGGGAGTCAAAGCTGTATATTGTCACCCTGCTTATTTAACATATATGCAGAGTACATCATGAGAAACACTGGACTGGAAGAAGCACAAGCTGGAATCAAGATTGCCGGGAGAAATACCAAAAACCTCAGATATGCAGATGACACCACCCTTATGGCAGAAAGTGAAGAGGAACTAAAAAGCCTCTTGATGAAAGTGAAAGAGGAGAGTGAAAAAGTTGGCTTAACGCTCAACATTCAGAAAACGAAGATCATGGCATCTGGTCCCATCACTTCATGGGAAATAGATAGGGAAACAGTGGAAACAGTGTCAGACTTTATTTGGGGGGAGCTCCAAAATCACTGCAGATGGTGACTGCAGCCATGAAATTAAAAGACACTTCCTCCTTGGAAGGAAAGTTATGACCAACCTAGATAGCATATTCAAAAGCAGAGACATTACTTTTCCAACAAAGGTCCATCTAGTCAAGGCTATGGTTTTTCCAGCAGTCATGTATGGATGTGAGAGTTGGACTATGAAGAAAGCTGAGTAACGAAGAATTGATGCTTTTGAACTATGGTGTTGGAGAAGACTCTTGAGAGTCCCTTGGACTGCAAGGAGATCCAACCAGTCCATTCTAAGGGAGATTAGTCCTGGGTACTCATTGGAAGGACTGATGCTAAAGCTGAAACTCCAATACTTTGGCTACCTGATGCGAAGAGCTGCTCACTGGAAAAGACCCTGATGCTGGGAGGGATTGGGGGCAGGAGGAGAAGGGGACAACAGAGGATGAGATGGCTGGATGGCATCACTGACTGGATGGACGTGAGTTTGAGTGAACTCTGGGAGTTGGTGATGAACAGGGAGGCCTGGCATGCTGTGATTCATGGGGTCGCAGAGTCAGACACGACTGAGCGACTAAACTGACAGGGACTTTCCTGGTGGTCCAGTGGTTAAGAAGCTGCCTTCTAATGCAGGTGACATGGGTTCAATCCATGGTTGGGGAGCTAAAATCTTATATGCCTTGGGGCAACTAAGCCCACGTGCCACAACTAAGACCCAATGCAGCCATCAGTAAATTAACTTTTGTAAAGGTAATACAGCAATGTGCGTGTGTGTATGCTAAATCACTTCAGTTGTTTCCAACTCTTTTCGACCCTATGGACTGTATCCCTCCAGGCTCCTCTGTCCATGGGATTATCCAGGTAAGAATATTGGAGTGGGTGTTCATGCCCAGATATCATAGTCACATGCAATGTATGAACCTTGATTGATCCTGAAAATGAGAGACGAGGGAAGGAAGGAAGAAAAGAAAGCGAAGAAAAGAAACATAGCTGCAAATATTTAAGGATATATTAACTATTAAAATGAAAATATGTACACAATGCCCACTAGCATCATTTTTGTTTTCCTTTCTAATCATGAACAAACATATTCTCTGTATACTATGGAAAAGATCATTTATTTGGAGTCATGGACTCTTGTTCCCATTCCCTAGTATTTTTATAAATTATTTAAGAAAATGGTGCTTAATCTGACTGTCACCCTCCTTAATTATATTGTGATAGATAATCTCTATTGAACCTGAAACTTGTACATTCCTTGAGATGTTCTTAAAAAAAAAAAAAAAAAAAAAAACTTTGGGAAGCTTTTGACTCACAATTCTGGCAGACTTCAAATGACAAATTTCCTCAGTTTTACAAGTGTTCTATTGTGTAACAAAATACCAAAAATAAGGTGACTTAAATCAACACAAGTGAATTACTTCATCTGTTCTGGATGAAGTAATGAAGTAATGAAGTCTGGACATGGTGTGGCTGGATTCTCTGATCAACACCTCTTAGCTGAAATCAAGATGTTGGCTGGAGTTGGCTCAGGATTATCTTCCAAGTTCACTGATGGTTGTCAGACTTCCTTTCCTTACAATCCTAAGACTGAAGTCCCCATTCATACTTCTAGTTGCTGGTTGGGGTCAATGTTCAGCTCCTTGATGTTACTCACAGCTCTTTACCATGTGAACATCATAGGCAATTCTCACCATGAGTGTTTGCTTCTTTCCAGGACACTTGGAGATAATCACTGACTACTTCTTCTGATACCTACCTGGAGAAAACTCCACTGTGAAAGGACTTTGTGACTAACTCAGGGCCACTGAAATAATCTGTCACAGGTCAACTGATTTGGGACCTTAATTAGATTTGCAAAATCTATTTTGACCTGTAACATAGCCTAATCATGGGAGTGAAACTCATCCTAATCTAAAATCAGGGCATGTTCAGCAGGAAGCAATAAATCCTGAGATCCATTTTAGAATTCTGCTACTACTAATACATAGCTATCTCAAATCCATTATATGAGAAAATATAATGCATTCAATTGTCATAAGTATGTAGAAAGTATTTTGAAATGTGCATAATTTTCTATGGAAATCATTGAAAATATTATCAAATGTATTTCTTATTTTGAAGTGGTAAAACAATTCAGTTTCTCTAAAAATTTAAGACATAGGAGAATCAGAAGAAAAATTACATTTAAAATTATGACAAATATGGGCTAATACAAATATGGAAAAATAAATTGATTTATGTGGAAACTACACAAAAGTATATGCTATCACATGTTAAGAGCAGTCAGAAAGTCTGATCAGGTACAAAGATTTTAGATCAAAGAAAAAATAAACACGTTTTTAAAGATTTTAGGAACTGTTTAAAAGAATTAATAAATATAAAAGATCAATCTAAGAAATTCCATGTCATTAATAGATAATTTAAAGGATGACACGGATGCTTATGATTTAAAGACACACCTTCAAAACATTTGTAAATATTTTAAATGCTAAGGGCAAACATCATTTAGTCAATCCAATAAGAAGTGCTAGGAGATGGGGATGAAAAGAAGTATTGACAAAATTCAGATGCACATGATACATTTCATATATGAAATATATTTGAATATATATATGAGAATATATTCATTTAACAAAAAGTGAAAAGTAACTGTGCCAAGAGCCAGAGATACTTTTAA
Organism: Oreotragus oreotragus; assembly: GCA_006410675.1. Lineage (NCBI taxonomy): Eukaryota > Metazoa > Chordata > Mammalia > Artiodactyla > Bovidae > Oreotragus > Oreotragus oreotragus. The sequence goes on from SJYX01002392.1 coordinate 102,815, forward strand.
AAAATCGATGATTTCTAAGAGCAAAGACAAAAATGTCAAGGTGAAATGTTATGAATGATAAACTTTGGTATGCTATCATAGCATATAACACTGAAACATTTGAATAAATGACCACTGCAGTTGGAATCAGGAACATTTTATTGAAAATAACCTAGTTCCTCCTTTGGTAACTGATTTCAGTTCTACATTAGGTTCAATGGTAAGGGGCATGACCATATAGAATTAATAAATTGTGGTTTTGAATTTTAAAACTGAACTTTTATAGGAGATGTCTCTGTGTCCCATTTTCAGCGTTAGACAACAAGCATTACCACTCCAGTATTCTTGCTTGGAGAATCCCATGGACTGAGGAGCCGGTTGAGCTGCAGTCCACGGGGTCACAAAGAGTCGGACACGACTGAGTGACTTTACTTACTTACTTACTTACTATTAATAACTCTATTTAACACAGAGATCCCATATTGCTCTTTAAATTAAGCATATTTTGAATTTTTCATATTAAACTTTGTAAATAGGAGGATTAAAGCAGAACTTCCCTGGTACCTGACTTCCTTGAGCTCAGCTGGTAAAGAATCCGTCTACAGAGCAGGAGACTCCGGTTCAATTGCTGGGTGTGGAAGATCGGCTGGAGAAGGGATAGGCTACCCACTCCAGTATTCCTGGGCTTCCCTGGTGGCTCAGCTGTTAAAGAATCTGCCTGCAGTCTGGGAGACCTGGGTTTTGATTCCTGGTTTGGGAAGATCCCCTGGAGAAAGGAATGGCTGCCCACTCAAGTGTTCTGGCCTGGAAAATTCCATAGATTTTATAGTCTTTGGGGCCCACATGACTGAGCAACTTTCACTTTCACTTTCAAAGCAGAACATGAACTTCTTTCAACTATTTCAACGATTTTAAAAAATAATCATAGACCCTCAGGGGTAAGGCATAATCTAAAGATGGAACATTCCGTCCCTCACACATAAAGACTCCAACTGTCCTCCAACATCTGGTGAGACATCATCAATCAAGGTGCACTCTGAGATCCTGAGTAAACTTCTTGTTTGAAAAACTGTATTTGAATGTTTTTATACACAGTCCAAATTGATCTCTCTATGTAATGTATCATTAATTTCACTTCTATTTCTATCGTCTCTTCTTCTGCTAAGCAAACAATTGATTGGTTTTTAATTACTCTTCCTTTACTTCTAAATTATTCTTCTTTTCCAAATTAAATCTTCCTAGTTTCACTAGCAATGAGACATATTTCTTGCTGATAAATAGTATCATGTTAACTTTAGATGCTTCAGCATACAGAAGTCATTTTGGAACCTGATTATAATTGGACATTTCCCCCTTCTTTAAGTTACTGAGAATATTCTTATAATGTTATCCAATAAATCGAAAGGAATAAGACAAGAATAGGTTGACTCCTGGTACACATCTTTGGATACCTGCTTTGCAACTGAAATAAATTCAGTTACTAGCTTGATTTGGGGCAGTAGAATTACTCCAACTTCTCCAAAACTAAATGAATACTGGGTTTAATAAATGTCTCCTTGGAGTCTAGCTGTAATAATCTAGGCCTATTACAGTTCACTGCTGCTGCTGCTAAGTGGCTTCAGTCGTGTCCAACTCTGTGCAACCCCACAGATGGTAGCCCACCAGGCTCCCCCATCCCTGGGATTCTCCAGGCAAGAGTACTGGAGTGGGTTACCATTATAGTTCACTAATCTACTTGAATTAACATTTTTCCATAAAGAAAATGAAGGTATTTAAATATGCTTTGTCATTACTACAGCACCCCAATACCCTTTGATTTTGAGATCATCATTCTAAAATCCCCTATAAATAGCTATCTGCTTTGAGCCTAAACACTGATTCAATCATTTATATCACAGAAACACAACTTTGGATGTGCATTGTGGAGGTAAAGTACCAAAATACTGGAAAATAAAAGAGCCCCTGAAGTTATGGCTAGTTAATTGACGGATATGCAGATAAATTTTATCCTTTACAAAATTCATCCAGCAGTGTGTCTCTAGAAAGCAACTCTGTGCAAGGCTGAGGTTTTCTGATGCATAAAGATGTGCTCTAAAAATGCCAGAGAAGTAGAACACTCACTGTGGTTGTCAATGGAATGTCCTGTTAGTAACCCCTGAGGAAATCACAAAGCTTCCACGCACATTGAGTCATGAAGGTCACCCTGCATAAATCTGTCTACATTCATGAGTTGCTACTTCTAACTGCCACCAAGCCAAGCTCAGTGTACACCCACACTACTGAAATGGCAGCCCTCACTGGCTGAAATCCCAGCTACTGCATTCACAGTTCTTATTATTGATCTTTAAGGCAGAACAGTATCTATTCAGAAACATGACTTTGAGTATTTGCATATCAGAAATGGCATTTTTTTAATGCCTCTATAATTTGAGAGAGGCTTCTATTATATTAAGGAGTAAATAATTCAAAGGAAAAATACTGATTATAGCTCCTTCTGTAGAGATATGACATAGCACATTCTTGGTCTTTTGCAACAAGGACAACTGAAATAACTAAGCAAAGAATTATAGTTCTAGGTGCTGATGACTAAATATGATAATTTTATATAAAAATAATAATAGTTATAATATAGGATGGCATATATTTCACAACTTAAAATTTCCTTGAAGCATTATTTATTTTAAAGCATTATTATGGGGAAGACACTAATTTTCTCATTTTGCAGATATTAAATACTTTCAGAATGGCTAAGATACTTGTTCAAAGTCACATTGTCAGGACTTGCATTTAAGATCAGATCCAAATGCAGTTTTCAATTTTGGATCTCTGATTTTAAAGATTATGGATATGTAATTTTTAATTGATCACACAATTATTTAAAAACTGCACAATCATTTCTCTGCCATTGAATTATGTCCTTTACTTAGATATATTTGATTTTTTTAATTGTGCAGTTATTAAGTATATATAACTCACCTATGAATATCATTTCTTATGTATTAATCTATGGGATTTCCAGGTTGCTAAGTGGTAAAGAGCTGCCAAATACAGGGGGCACACGTTCAATCCCTGGGTCGGGAAGATCCTCTGAAGGAGGAAATGGCAACCCACTCCAGTATTCTTGTCAGGAAAACCCCATGAATGGAGGAGTCTGATGGTCTCCAGTCCATGGGGCTGCAAAGAGTTGGACATGACTGCGCAACTGAGCACAACAGCAGCAATATGTATTATCTATGCTTTAGCCATATTGTATTATCTGAGGTGAATTCTGTTATTTAAAAATTTGCTGTAATATACTGTTTAGGATTTGCTTATTCAAACACATGTCATTTTATAAATTAATGGTCTATAGGTAGTTCAGATTGAATTTTAAATACTCCAGTCTGGAAAACCAAATTCATAGCATCAAGAAAAACATAGATAAGAAAAAATAAAATCCAGAATGTTAAAGGAAACAAAGCAAGAATGTAAAAGTTAGAGAGGTGAGGACAAAACAAAATTCAGTATATAGATAATGAATACCTCTGAAGAGGAGAATAAAACAAATCAAACAGAATGTTCAGAGACTTGAAAATAAAACCATTGACTGAAAAAGCACCTGAATCTACAGATCAAAAGGACTTAATATGTAATGGTTAAGAAGTAGGATTTCGAGTTAGAGAGAGTTGTGTTGAATCCTGTCTCATCTTTTTTTCTGATATAACATTAGGTAAGTCATTAAAATCATCAAAGCTTCACTTTTCTTGTATGTAAACATCAGATTGTACTGAGGATTGACTGAGATTATGTTCATAAATGGTTTAGTCAAGGTTTTGCCAATTAAAAATGTTTAATACATATTTATGCTCATCATCATGATGAGAGTAGTGATATTTAAGTTATTACAGACTTGTAGAAGATATTAATTTAAAATAGTCAATATCTATTTTCTATTGAAAATAGATATTGAAATTTTTAATAAAGAATCTTGCTAATTTGTTGGCAGAAAACGGCAAAAACCAAACACCACAAAATTGCAGTTCCATTGGAAGGGAATTTTAGGTCTGAGAAATATTTAAAATATATTTCTTTGAGAATCTAGAAAAAATCACTTTATATAAAATTTGACAAGACATTTTAAATTAATGTGAAAAGTTTATTCAATAAATGGTAAAAACTATTTGGGGAAACAACATGAGAAACATAAGATCATATGGTAGAAACATACATAAAATTCCGAATAGACGTAAACCACAAAACTGCTTGAAAGACTGTTCTATACTGGATACTTGGGGCTGGTGCACTGAGACGACCCAGAGGAATGGTACAGAGAGGGAGGAGGGAGAGGGGTTCAGGATGGGGAACACGTGAATACCTGTGGCGGATTAATGTTGATGTATGGCAAAACCAAAAAAAAAAAAAAAAAACCTGCTTGAAAAAGATAAAGAATCATTTATGTAATCTGGGTGTGAAACAAAAGGTAAAACAAAACAAAAAGACTGCCTTGACTATGTATTACAACTTTTGTGGCAAAAGATAAACATGAACAAAGTTAAAAGATAACAAACGGGAAAAATATTGAACATATCAGAGGAAATCTGTCATTACTATATAAAGATCCTTTATGGATTAGCAGCTCAGTCCCGTCAGACTCTGCAACTTCATGGACTGTAGCCCACCAGACTCTGTCCGTGCAATTCTCCAGGCAAGAGCACTGCTGTGAGTAGCCATTCCCTTCTTCAGGGGCTCTTCCGGACCCAGGGATAAAACCCGGGTCTTCTGCATTGTGTGCATTCCTTACCACCAGCGAAGCCTTTATAAGTCATTAGAAGAAAAAAGGACCAAAAAAAAAAAAAAGTTAGGTAATACAAATGGTAAACTTCTTTGTCAACCTAAATAATAATTTTAAAATATGTAAAGTTATATAAGGCTGTTTAGTAACCATTCATGTTAGCAAATTTTTTAAAAAATTTATTTTTAATGCCAAACGATGTTGTGGGGAAAAAATAAGAAGTTTAGATTTTAGAATTTCTAGCAGACTATCTTTTAGAGCAGTTTTAGGTTCACAGCATAATAGAACACAAAGTATCTGGTTTCCGTATATTCTCTGTCCTCAGCATGCATTGTCTTCGCCACTGTGACCACCCTGCCCCAGAATTATACTGTTGTAGTAATTGATGACCTCTACTGACACATCAATGTCACCTAAATTCATAATTTATGTTAGGGTTTCACTTTCAATGTTATATACTCTATGGATTTTAACAAATGTGCAATGACGTGTCCATTATTATAGCATTATACATAATATTTTCTCTGTCCAAAAATTCCTCCACATTCTGCCTACTCAATCCACCTTTGCCCAACTGCTGACAAATCATTTTATTGTCTCTATCATTTTGCCTTTTTCAGAATGTCATATAGTTAAAATTATACAGCATGTAGCCTTTTCAGTTAGGTTTCTTTCACTTAGTGATATTGAGTTTCCTCTGTGTCTTTTCATGGCTTGATAGCTCATTTCTTTTTAGTGCTGAATAATATTCCATTGTTGGTATATTTAACCGTTCATCTACTGAAAGATATTTTGGTTCCTTCGAAGCTTTGGCAATTGCAAGTAAAACTACTAGAAACACAAAATTGCCCTCTTTCTGCCTCTCTTCCTCTGTCAAGTTCTCTCCATATATATATATATATATGAGACAGCATTTTCTGTATATATATATATATACACATATACATATATACATGTATATATATTTGAGTGCATATATATACGAGAGCATTTCTCAATCAGCTTTTCTGATTTTGTATACAAGATCCAGTCAAAGATTACAAAATTGAATTTACTTGTCATACCTCTTTAAATTCTGATTATACTTAGCAACCATCTTTTTATTTATGTAATGTTCTTTGCAATAGTGACTATTTAAAAATCTAGCCTGGTAATTTTGCTAAATATTCCTTAACTTGTATTTGCTCAATTGTTCCTTCATCACTGCTGGCAATATTGTTACATATATTACACTGTGCCTTCTCAGTGCTAAGCTTGATGTCAGTTGGGCCTTAGGAAGCATCACTACGATCAAAGCTAGTGGAGGTGATGGAATTCCAGTTGAGCTATTTCAAATCCTGAAAGATGATGCTGTGAAAGTGCTACACTCAATATGCCAGTAAATTTGGAAAACTCAGCAGTGGCCACAGGACTGGAAAAGGTCAGTTTTCATTCCAGTCCCAAAGAAAGGCAATGCCAAAGAATGCTCAAACTACTGCACAGTTGCACTCATCTCACATGCTAGTAAAGTAATGCTCAAAATTCTCCAAGCCAGACTTCAGCAATATGTGAACCATGAACTTCCAAATGTTCAAGCTGGATTTAGAAAGGCAGAGGAACCAGAGATCAAATTGCCGACATTGGCTGGATCATTAAAAAAGCAAGAGAGTTCCAGAAAAACATCTATTTCTGCTTTATTGACTATGCCAAAGCCTTTGACTGTGTGGATCACAATAAACTGTGGAAAATTCTGAAAGAGATGGGAATACCAGACCACCTGACCTGCCTCTTAAGAAACCTGTACGCAGGTCAGGAAGCAACAGTTAGAGCTGGACATGGAACAACAGACTGGTTCCAAATAGGAAAAGGAATACATCAAGGCTGTATATTGTCACCTTGCTTATTTAACTTATATGCAGAGTATATCATGAGAAACGCTGGACTGGAAGAAGCACAAGCTGGAATCAAGATTTCCAGGAGAAATAGCAGTTACCTCAGATGCACAGATGACACCACCCTACCCTTATGGAAGAAAGTGAAGAACTAAAGAGCCTCTTGATGAAAGTGAAAGAGGAGAGTGAAAAAGTTGGCTTAAACGTCAACTTTCAGAAAACTAAGATCATGGCATCCAGTCCCATCACTTCATGACAAATAGATGGGGAAAGAGTGGAAACAATGGCTGACTTTATTTTGGGGGGCTCCAAAATAACTGCAGATGTTGACGCAGCCATGAAATTGAAAGATGCTTGCTCCTTGGAAGGAAAGTTATGGCTAACCTAGATAGCATATTCAAAAGCAGAGACATTACTTTGCCAACAAAGTAATGTCTAGGTCCATCTAGTCAAGGCTATGGTTTTTCCAGTGGTCATGAATGTATGTGAGAGTTGGACTATAAAGAATGCTGAGTGCCAAAGAATTGATGCTTTGGAACTGTGGTGATAGAGAAGACTCTTGAGAGTCCCTTGGACTGCAAGCAGATCCAACCAGTCCATCCTAAAGGAGATCAGTCCTGGGTGTTCATTGGAGAGACTGATGCTGAAGCTGAAACTCCAATACTTTGGCCCCCTGATGCGAAGAGCTGACTCATTTGAAGAGACCCTGGGAAAGATTGAGGGCAGGAGGAGAAGGGGATGACAGATGACAAGATGGTTGGATGGCATCATCAACTCAATGGACATGGGTTTGGGTGGACTCTGAGAGTTGGTGATGGACAGGGAAGCCTGGCGTGCTGCAATTCATGGGGTCACAAAGAGTCAGACACGACTGAGCGACTGAACTGAACTGAACTGAACTGAAGCTTGATGTCAGTCTGACAAAATAATGGTGGTTATTTTATGCAACCACATACATATACTTTGGTAAGTCTGTAGTTTTCTTCATTATAAAGGTAAACTTATTCTCTTAACGATTTATAACATCTGTAGAGTAATACTTTGAAGCTATAGTAATAACTTGTTATTCAATAATTTTTCACTCAATTTTAGTGTTCATCAATTAGCCTTATCTGCATCAATTATTTCAATGAGAGCTGTAGTGATTTCTGATTTCTGTCGTTACTTCATTAAATGTGTATTTTGTATTTTGTATAAGATGCCGTCCTTTCTCCCTGCCCTTAACACTATTTTTATTACTATCATTAAATTATAGATTATTTTATATTCACTGTGCTATATAAAAGTTTTGCTATTCTTTTTGATGCTCAAACTGTCAGTAATTTCACCAATGAGAAGCATTTAATCTGGTTCTTACGTCTTTTTGTCTCCACCAGTATTTGAACACTTATCTATTTCCATTCCTGCACACCAAAAAATCTTATACTTCTCTTGTCCAAGATCCCAAATAAGCATTCCTTTAAATATTGTGGTTTCAATAGTTTTACTGAGAAATGATGTGCTAGGTATGCTTATTGCTGTTAGGGAATACATTTTATTATTAGAATTATAATAATAAATTAAAATAAAATAACTTCATTATGACTCCATTAAGGGAAAAATCCCTGAGCTGTTTTGTTCTGTTTGGTTTTGCTTTTTGGTTTAGAGAGGGATAATCAGGAGAAAAAAAACAGATCATTAACATTTTCCCAAAGGGAAAGGAAAATAAAATTCCACTTAATTTTAAAGTTGTTAACCTGAGAAATACAGGTGTAAATGTATTATGTAGAAATGTGACAATAAGTGTTGCAGATCTACCTCAGACTGTACAACTTCTCAATTCTCAATAAAATCAAAACATGAAATAACAAAGAAATTTTCTTGAAGGAAAAAACTAAGTTAATGAGAGTTGGAAAACTAAATATAACCTTATGCAAATACATGTTAAATGGATCTACTAAAAGATGAGAATTATAGATTTAACTTAGATAATATAATTCAGCTTTATTCTGCTTTAAGGAAATTTCCTAAAACAATGTGACTCTTAAAAGAATAAGTTCATAGTCAAATATATAATTTACAAATGAAAGTTACAAAAGCTCTTTTTTTCTAAATTAATTTTTATTTTATTTATTTATTGAATATTTATTTTATGGCTGTGCTGGGTCTTCGTTTCCACGCTCAGGCTGTCTCTAATTATGGCAAGTGACGTTACTCTCTAGTCGTGATGTGCAGGCTTCTCACTGTGGCGGCGTCCATTGTTGCAGAGCACAGGCTCTCAGTGCACAGACTTCAGTAGCTGTGACACATGGGCTCAGTAATGGCTTCTGGGCTCTAGAGCACAGCCTCAGTAGTTTTGGGACATGGGCTTAGTTGCTCCATGGCATGTGGGATCTTCCAGGAGCAAGGAGAGAACCTGTGTCTCTGGCACTGGCAGAAAGATTTTTCTACACTGAGCCACCAGGAAAGTTCTTTACAAGAGAAAATGAGTATAAATTGTGCACAAGAACAAGTAAATCCATTAACATGTTTCATATTTTATTAATGAATATTGTTTGTTCAATCACTAAACAGTGTCTGACTCTGTAACTTGATGGACTGAAGCATGACAGTCTTCCCTGTCCTTCACTATCTCCCAGAGTTTGTTCAAATACATGTTCATTGAGTCAGTCATGCTATCCAAACATCTCATCCTCTATCGCCCCCTTCTTCTCCTGCCTTCATTAATTCCCACCAGCAGGGTTTTTTCCAATGCGTCAACTCTTTGCATCCAATGGCCAAAGCAATGGAGCTTCAGCTTCAGCATCAGTCCTTCCAATGAATAATCAGGGTTGATTTCCTTTAGGACTGACTGGTTTGATCTCCTTACTGTGCAAAGAACTCAAGAGGGCTCTCAAGCACTGCTATTTGAAAGCATCAGTTCTTTGGCACTCAGATTTCTTTATAGTCCAACTCTCACATCCATACATAACTACTGGAAAAACCATAGCTTTGACTATATGGACCTGTGTTGGCAAAGTGATGTCTCTGCTTTTTAATATGCTGTCTAGGTTTATCATAGCTTTCCTTCCAAGGGGCAAGTGTCTTTCCACGGCTGCAGTCATTGTCCACAGTGATTTTGGAGTCCTAGGAAAAATAATTGTCACTATTTCCATTTTTTTCCACATCTACTTGCCATGAAGTGATTCGATTGAGTGCCATGATCTTCATTTTTTGAATGCTGAGTTTTAAGCCAGCTTTTTCACTCTCCTTTTTCACCTTCATCAAGAGGCTCTTCAGTTTCTCTTCACTTTCTGCCATTAGAGTGGTGTCATCTGCATATCTGAGGTTATTGATATTTCTCCTGGCAATCTTGATTCCAGCTTGTGCTTCCTCCAGCCTGGCATGTCACCTGATGTACTCTGCATATAAGTTAAATAAGGAGGGTGACAATATACTGCCTTGACATACTCCTTTCCCAATTTGGAACCAGTCTGTTGTTCCATTTCTGGTTCTAACTGTTGCTTCTTGACCTACATAATAGGTTTCTCAGGAGGCAGGTGAAGTGGCCTGGTATTTCCATCTCTTTCAAAATTTTCCACATTTTGTTGTGGTCCACACAGTCAAAGGCTTTGGCATAATCAGTAAAGCATAAATAGATGCTTTTCTGGAATTCCCTTGCATTTTCTATGATCCGATGGATGTTGACAATTTGATCTGTGGTTCCCCTGCCTTTTCTCAATCCACCTTGTACATCTGGAAGTTCTCAGTTCATATATTGCTGAAGCCTAGCATGAAGGCTTTTGAGCATTACCTTGCTAGAACGTGAAATGAATGCAATTGTATGGAAGTTTGAACATTCTTTAACATTGCCCTATTTGGGGTTGGAATGAAAGCTGAATTCCTAAGTCAGGAAGATCATGTGGAGATGAATGGTTACCCACTCCAGTATTCTTGGTTGGAGGATCCCATGGACAGAGGAACCTCGTGGCTACAGTCCAGGGTGTCACAAACAAGTAGACAGAAACAACTGAGAAACTAACAGTTAATCAGTGATATTACTCTAAATAATGCTGTATCTTTCAGGATTATACAAATAACATGAAAATTAATTAAATAACCTTATCACCTGGGAATGTAAAGAAAATAAGAATCTTAGGGGAAATATATGTGCTATTTATAGTAAGACAAATAAAAAGTCCAACTATTAACCTATCTTACACACTACATTAAATAAATTTGTATCAAAGCAAAAATCAAAACAGTATTGAAAGCACATTTAAATATACTCCTTAAAAAACACACATATACAAAATGAAATTACTTATAAAGAACATGAGGTAATTAATAAAGGCCTAAATATATGTTGACACACCAACTGGCAAATGATCAGCAGAAACAATAATATATCCAAGAGCAGGTACTTGGAATTACAAATTAAATAGACAAACCACAAGCTATTCCCAGTTCAGCTCAGTTCAGTCACTCAGTCATGTCCAGCTCTTTGCAGACCCCAGGGACTGCAGTATGCCAGGCCTCCCTGTCCATCACCAATCTCGGAGCTTACTCAGACTCATGTCTGTTGCATCAGTGATGCCATCCAATCATCTCTCATCCAACCATCTCATCCCTTCACCTCCTGTCTTCAATCTTTCCCAGCATCAGGGTCTTTTCAAATGAGTCATTTCTTCGCATCAGGTTGCCAAAGTATTAGAGTTTCAGCTTCAGCGTCAATCTTCCAATAAACATTCGGGACTGATTTCCTGAATAGGAATGGACTGGTTGGATCTCCTTGCTGTCCAAGGGACTCTCAAGAGTCTCCAACACCACGGTTCAAAAGCATCAATTCTTCAGCACTCAGCTTTCTTCATAATCCAACTCTCACATCCATACATGACTACTGGAAAAACCATAGCTTTGACTAGATGGACATTTGTTGGCAAAGTAATGTCTCTACTTTTTAATATGCTGTCTGGGTTTGTCATAGCTTTTCTTCCAAGGAGCAAATAATTATATTTAGGACCAAAAGAGTGAAAAAAATATCAAAGGTAAAATGGTCATAATTTGTAATTAAAATAAAAGGAAAATAATTATGAGCATGTATTTTATATCTTTATGCTAATAAATTTGAAAATCTGGTTGAGATAGAGTCCTTTCTATGAAAAAAACTTAACCAAATTTGTTAACAAGTAGAAAATCAAATTCATTCAATAAGCAGTTTAAAAACAAATAAAGGAAATTATATAGATATTCAGCAAAACCCAATTTGATTAACATATTAAAAATGACTAAATGTAAATTTAGTCATTTATGTAGCTACTTTTTAAAAAATATTGTTACAAAGCAGAATGTATAATAAATTAATATATATATTTACTTCTTAAATTGATATCATACACATGAATGAGTCTTAAGATTTAAGAATATGAATGTTAGTATTATCTTCTCCAGGTGACAAGATTTCAATAATTTTCATTTATATATATCTGTATTGCCTTTTGTGTGTGTGTGTGTATGTATACATACATGTGTATTTGTGTGTGTTAACTGTTACCTTTTTTAATAGAGAGTTGTGTAAACGTTCTTTTATTTACTAACATCCAAAAAATTTCTTACTAATTTATATAATTTTTATGCTTGGCAGGAAATATAGAACTTATATACATGTACATGGTTTTATAAGAATGGTTCAAATTTTAGACATAATGAACACTGTTAGTGAAAAAATGTTTATTAAAATGTGAAATTACAAGTTTTAATTTTTACTCTGAAACTATTAGACAATATTGAATTTTTAATTCAGACAGAAAATATTTACATAAGCTTTCTCTCATGAGTTTACTGTTAAATTTTATTCTACCGATCAAATAGTATTTTTTAGTTCTGAGATTGTAAAGGAAGGATATCATTAAATATTCCTACCTGCATGTTGAAAATATGAGAGTACTGCTTTCATAAAAATAACAGCAAAAATTGTTCTAACTCAAAGTATACATATACAATCTGATACTATTAATAGTTCAAATTACAATTTTTAAAAAAATCTTGCTTAAATCCTATGATATGAATTAAAATTTAATTTTACCTATTGATTTTTCAGCAAGGGAAGAAGTAAAATGTGTTATATAGCCAAGGACTGAGCAAAGAGCAGTGTTAATACTGAGACTGACAATGGGTGTACAGAATAGGAGCTAAGGTCCTAGACAATTTCCTGTGCATTTGTGTGTTATTCCCAGGAAATATGAAGCTATATGCTTTCTCCTTCCGTTCTTTCAATCTGTGACACCTTTGGTTTGAAACTGATATAAATTACCATTCTGTCTCCAAGTTTCTTATTTATTGAACCAAAGTGAAAGTGAAAGTCACTCAGTCGTGTCCAACTCTTTGTGACCCCATGGACTGTAGCTCACCAGGCTCCTCTGTCCATGGAGTTCTCCAGGCCAGAATACTGGAGTGGGTAGCTGTTCCCTTCTCCAGGGGATCTTCCCAACTCAGGGATGAAAGCCAGGTCTCCCACATGGCAGGCGGATTATTTATCATCTGAGTCAGAATCAAGTTATATTTTATTACTTTATGATGAAAGTATCCACTATTAGAATACTAAAGGTAGTGAAATAAAGTTATTCTAAAAGAGAAGCCTTTTAAATTGTATCATTTAAAATCATGCCTTTATAATAAATATAATTTGCTATAGTGAGCCAAAAATTGTGACAGTGTGATATGCTAAAACACAAAGATGCATTGATACCATGGTGTTCTAATCTGTAAGAGGTCAACTGAGTGGAATGGATGGGTAAAGAAGGATCTTACTGATTTCAGCGTGGTATCTTTGATAAAACTGAGGAGGATCACAATCATTTATATATTTTGGCAGGTAATGGCAACCCACTCCAGTACTCTTGCCTGGAAAATCCCATGGACGGAGGAGCCTGGTAGGCTGCAGTCCATGGAGTCGAGAAGAGTCGGACATGACTGAGTGACTTCACTTTCACTTTCACTTTCATGCATTGGAGAAGGAAATGGCAACTCATTCCAGTGTTCTTGCCTGGAGAATCCCAGGGACGGGGGAGCCTGGTGGGCTGCTGTCTCTGGGGTCCCACAGAGTGGGACACAACTGAAGTGACTTAGCAGCAGCAGCAGCCACCTTAAAGAAATTTCCTGCAGTTTTGATTATGTGTGTTACATATCCATTCCTAATTCAAATAATAGGAGAAAATACACCAAGTACATAAAAGAGATTGCAGATAAAAGATGTTAGGAATAGATTCTGAGGACACAAGAGTAATACTTTTTCTGGAGTTAGAAACCTAATTCATAGATAATAAGGAGAACGCTAGCTAACAGATAATTTTATTTTCAAATGTGTAATTTTGAAACTGAAAATGTGAAAGAGAGATAAGAACTTGGAATATTCAGAAATGAAGGGTAAAAAAATAAACAAAATTAAAGCTAATTCCAAAATTTTGAGCCTAGAAGATTAAAATAACTTATCAAATATTATGAAGTGATCACCTACTATGTATTAGACATTTTACTAAGTGTTTGAAGATGTTTCAGTGAGTAGGATACAAAGGTTACCTTGAAAGAGCTCAGTGCCTAGGTACACTAACTTTAAAAGGATATGAAGGGGGAAGCAACCTAGATGTCTATAAGCAAACAAATGGATGAGAAAGCTGTGGTACATATACACAATGGAATATTACTCAGCTATTTAAAAGAATACATTTGAATCAGTTCTAATGAGATGAGTGAAACTGGAACCTATTATACAAAATGAAGTAAGTCAGAAAGAAAAACACAAATACAGTATATTAACACATATATATGGAATTTAGAAAGATGGTAACAATGACCCTATATGCAAGACAGCAAAAGAGACACAGATATAAAGAACAGACTTTTGGACTCTGTGGGAGAAGGCGAGGGTGGGATGATTTGAGATATTAGCACTGAAATATGTATATTACCATATGTGAAATAGATGACCAGTGCAAGTTCGATGCATGAAGCAGGGCACTCAAAGCCCATGCACTGGGACAACCCTGAGGGATGGGATGGGGAGGGAGGTGGGAGGGGGTTTCATGGTGGGGAACACGTATACACCCATGGCTGATTCATCTCAATGTATGGGGAAAAACACTACAATACTGTAAAGTAATTAGCCTCCAGTTAAAATAAATAAATGATTTTTTTTTAAAGGATATGAAGTGACTTAAATCAGAGTAGTTAAATGAACAAGAGAGGGCAATGACTATATGTGAGGGTGGGGCTAAGGGTGGTCACGAAAGGCATAAACAAAATAAAATCAGAAAATATTACATGTAAGTTATGTCTTGAAAGATAAAGAGGACATCAGGATAAGCAAAAGGAAACAATTGATTAGGCAATTAGATGGTGGTAGATATAGATAGATAAGTCACTCAATGGTAAAGAATCTGCCTTCCAATGCCAGAGATGCAGGAGATTCAGTTAGATCCCTGCGTCGGAAAGAACCTCTGGAGGAGGAAATGGCAACCCGCTCCAGTATTCTTTTTTTTTTTTTTTTTTTTTGTTTTTCCGCTCCAGTATTCTTGCCTGGAGAATCTCACAGACAGAGGAAACTGGCAACCTACAGTCCATGGGGTTGCAAACAGTCAAAAAGGACTGAGCAAAGATAGATAGATAAAGAGAAAGATAATGAATGAATAATAATTTCTTATAATTATTATAAGGGCATCTAACAAAAATCAGTGGCAGATAAGACTAGAAAGGTAGTTTATTTGGTTTGTTTTTGTTTTTTTTTAATCAGAACTTGAAAGTGGTATATAATAAAAACTAGAATACCAGTCTTTGCAGTAGAACAAGTGATCAATAAATCAATAATGACTGCACTATACAGTCAGCAAAAACAAGACTCAGAGCTGACTGTGGCTCAGATCATGAACTCCTTATTGCCAAATTCAGACTTAAATTGAAGAAGGTAGGGAAAACAACTAGACCATTCAGGTATGACCTAAATCAAATTCCTTATGATTACACAGTGGAGGTGAGAAATAGATTTAAGGGACTAGATCTGATAGATAGAGTGCCTGATGAACTATGGATGTAGGTTCTTGACATTGTACAGGAGACAGGGATCAAGAGCATCCCCATGGAAAAGAAATGCAAAAAAGCAAAATGGCTGTCTGGGGAGGCCTTACAAATAGTTGTGAAAAGAAGAGAAGCAAAAAGCAAAGGAGAAAAGGAAAGATATAAGCATCTGAATGCAGAGTTCCAAAGAATAGCAAGGAGAGATAAGAAAGCCTTCCTCAGCAATCATTGCAAAGAAATAGAAGAAAACAACACAATGGGAAAGACTACAGATCTCTTCAAGAAAATTAGAGATACCAAGGGAACATTTTATGCAAAGATGGGCTTGATAAAGGACAGAAATGGTATGGACCTAACAGAAGCAGAAGAGATTAAGAAGAGGTGGCAAGAACACACAAAAGAACTATACAAAAAAGATCTTCACGACCCAGAGAATCACAATGGTGTGATCACTCATCTAGAGCCAGACATCCTGGAATGTGAAGTCAAGTGGGCCTTAGAAAGCATCACTACAAACAAAGCTAGTGGAGGTGATGGAATTCCAGTAGAGCTATTTCAAATCCTGAAAGATGATGCTGTGAAAGTGCTGCACTCAATATG
>SJYX01002393.1:0-16939 GCA_006410675.1 Oreotragus oreotragus
CCTTCTTCTGGACATGAAAGCTAAGCTTAGATCATCTGGGCACTTTGGAATGCCACTCTTTTTTTGGACAGAAATTATTTATGTTTCCGTTTGGAAACTGAGTGCCATAAGCTTCCACTATGCACAATGTTCCTGCTTGACCCCCAAGAAAATCCTCTTGTTTCTATTTGTCTTCATATCATACAGCAAGGAAGAGTCTATAGGATGAAGAAGCGAGGTTTAACTTTTTAGGAGAGGCTGGTATTAGTGTTAAGCAAGGAATCAGAAAACATCCTGGTCACCAGAAGACTGTTCGATACTCACGATTCAGTGAAAAAAAAAAATAGAGGAACTTTTGGTTTTCGAGGTTGTGCTCACTGGCTTTGCCCGTACCCATCTACCCTGTTAACTCTTTAATAACGCCACAGCTAAACCACAGAAGCTCTCTGAGTGCCAGACATGAGCAGCCACATCCTTTGTAGGGTCCAGTGTAACAAGAATATGGGCCCCTTGTTCAGAAATTATTAAGACTCTCCACAAAGGCAATAGCAAGCATAAGCCTAACAGATGCACATGCTGCGAACTTAGGGTCCAGTGCAAGGAGTTTGATCAGACACTGGCTCCCAGCTTCACCATCTCCTTCCTGGGGTGACAGTTGAGTTATTTAAACTCCCAGAATCTTGCTTTACCTACCCGAAACGTGAGGCTAAGCATCCCCATCTCCCATGTTGCTGCCAGGATTTTAAAGTCGCAAGCTAGAATACTATTGTTTAACGTGTTTCCCATTTTTCTATGGGGAAAGGAGTGGGAGGTATTTCGACTGGGCACGAACGGCAGGAAAGCCATTTGGTGGATGAAATGTGGGTCCATCAAAGATGAAGGAAGGGGGCCAAGTGGGCTGCCCTGCCTCACATCTCCAACCTGACACACTTTGCCTCGCTCTGTGTTTTTATTAGCTTGTATCCCCGGTACATCAGTGGCAGGGGTGATGAAACTGGTGGCAGATTTAACTGCCAGGCAGCTGGGTTACTGTCCCGTGGGTCTTGTTGTCATGCTGAGATCTTAAAGTGACCACGGCTGCTTAGGCGGCTGCTCTCCCAGACACTCCGAGAGAGACCACTGAATAGTTAATCGGTGGCAGAGGAAAGGAAGGGGCTGTTGCTTGCAGAAAGCACAGAGAAGCTGCTTTGAAAAATCCCAAGGTGGCTGAATATCAAGATCATGGTTCCTGCTGTGGGCAGCTGTGTGTGCACAGGGCAGCCTGAGGGCTTAAAATCAAATCTCCAGCCTGGGTTGGTGCCCTTCCCCTGGGGCTCTGGCAGTGGACACAGAAATCCTAAACATTACAAAATGAAAAATCCTTCAGTACTAGCTGAAGAGGGTGATCATTTAGAGTAATCTTTTTTTATTGTTAGCAGCATCCGTGAATAATAGTTTCTAGGGGGGAATTTTAAAAAAAAAGGAAAAGGAAAAAAGAGAGTGCTAAGGAGAGAAGAAATAGGATGACTTATTTACCAGGCAAGAACTGCAGGTCCCTTACCTGAAACCTTCTCATGTCCCTTGGGTTTCCTGCTGTTTTCAAACAATTCTGATTGCACTTGAGGAAAAATTTTAAAAAGAATCTGTGAAGAGAAAGCAATGTGTTACCTTTTTAAGTAAACATTTTTTAAGAGAGACTATATCTGCATTATATTAGATTTGATTGGAAAGTGATTGGATTTCAGGTCTGGGGAATTTCAGCCAGCCCTGCCTGGGAAGGAATGCTAGCTGAACGTCTGCAGTTTGCAAATTTGGATGTTTTGGGTCCCAAGTCGGCTCCGTCACTGTTGAGGGTTATGGAGTGGTTCATAAGCTGGGTTCTGGTTTGTACACTGGCCCCGAGTGGCTAGGGTGTGCTCTCTCTCAAATAAAAAGAGAGAGAGAGAGGAAGAGAAGAAGAAAGGCTTCACAAACAGGAGTAACTCCTGCTGTACAAAAATATCTCTCTCTAGAGGGTTAAAAATGACATGACTTAGCTCAGAATCCCAGGGTTCCTCACATATGTCGCTTTCTGCTGGCCACACACATTTGCACATGCACACATCTCACATGTAAACCCTCGCACACAAAGGGGGTCTGATATTTTCAACCGATAGATATGAAATCAGAAAACAATGTTACTCTCCTAAGACAGTCAGTCTGTGCAGGTATATGCTGGGGGTTTTATGACTATTAACAAGTATGAATGTCCTTTCAGACCTTCAATAGATTATCCAGAAAAATACAAAGGTGCAGAATACTGGTCTGAGGTTACCATTTGTAAGACATATTTTTAAGCCAGTATTATTCTAGATAACCCTTCTGTGCACTTTTAGAATTGGGCTTCTTTGATCAGATGAGGACAGAAACCAAGAAAAATGGCAGAAGTTGGTCTTTTCAGCCATTTACCTGTTTAATGTTTGGAATTTTGGTTTGAAATACAATAAGTTTTTCATTTATTTCACTTGCAGAGTCCTTTTCCTTAAAAAAAAAAAATTCCGCTTTTGCAGTGTTAAAGTCCCAGGTGAGCAAGGCCTATTTCCCTTTCTGTTACTATGACAACGAAATTTTACCGCAGTCCCAAAGTCCCTTCAGAACTCTCACATCCATGCCTTGAATTAGAACTTTAAAGGAAAAGATATACATTTTCCCCAGGATTTACCAACAAAAATAAGTAGAAATCAACAATGCTTCCAAAAATTCTGTTTTTTAAAGCAATGGTTGGTGAGATGCTCCCATGGTGCCCTTCTGTTTATTTTTATTTTTTTCACGATCACACAAAAGAATTAGAGAGTGCTCCAATTAATTGTATTTAGCACTTAAAAAAAAAAGAAAACACTGATGGGAGGATAAACAGTAAATGATGAAAGAGGAGAGAAGAGGAATTGTACTCTTTAGAGTATTTTCCCTAGATGTACTAAAAATATTTTACCAAGTGCTCCTGACCCCTATGTATGAATAAGGTTGGGTGTGAATTTGGAAAGAGTAGCTAAATATTATTTTCAAATTTTATAGCATCTGCTTTTCATTTCTCTTTTTGAATCTTTTCTGGGGTGGGAGGTTAGGCATCACTCCCCAGGCCATGGAGGTGTCCAGGGCTTTTATCTGAGGTACCAGGCAGAAAATGACAAGGCAGAAGAGATGCCCCTTGATGCTTTCTGTAGTGTTCAAGCTCCCAACCTGCCTCTGCTTTCGAAAGTGCAATGGGGTGTTTGTCTAGAGCAGCTGGAGCATGTTAGAAAAGAAAGCGGCCTTGTATTTAATAACGGGTTAATCAGAATTCAAACATTTTCTTTTTTAAGGGGGAGTATATTTTCACTTGTGCCTTCCTAGAAGGGTCACCAACAGCCACTTAAAATGCCTGGAAATGCTGTCACAAAAGACTTAAAACCAGCCATTTTCTCACTTGACTCTTTTTCCAACCAACAACCCCTGACCTCACACGGAATTTGCTCTCCAACACCCACTCACTCCCAAGTGGCTCAGTGGTAAATAATTCTCCTGACAATGCAGGAGATGCAAGTTCGATCCCTGGGTCAGGAAGATCCCCTGGAGAAGGAAATGACAACCCACTCCAGTATTCTTCCTTGGACAATCTCATGGAGAGAGGAACCTTGCAAGCAACAGTCCATGGGGTTGAAAAGAGTTGGACACGACTTAGCAGCTGAGCACTGTCACTCACACCCGCCGTCAGCTGATCAGTAATTTATATCTTTTCCCCTACTAAAACCAAAATTTCTCTTTCTCACAAGTTCCTTGGTTTTTGGAAAGTTTCACCACCACTGGGCTCCTTATAACGCATTCTCTTTGTTATACTTTCCCTCATCTACCCAATCCCCTCTTTCTCCAAAAGGTACCTGCTGAAAACATTAATGTTCACCAAGGCATTATTAGATGCATGATATGGAAGTGCAAAGGAGATAAATGTTTACATGAAATCAAATTGATTTAGGGAAAGAGGGGGCCTGCTGAAAGACTTTATTCATTTTAAATTAGGACCTTTAACAGCTCTTTGGTTAGAAAACCGCTCCCCGTTTTGACTCTTTTGCCTGCCTAGGGTCTGAGTTTGTAACCTACCCAGCACCCAGCACACTAAGGATATAACATCCTGTTCACAAAAGGGAAGTGAAGGGCAGAGGAGGGAGGGAGGAGGTGAGAGAGAGAGGGAAAAAAAATCTCTTACATTGTATAGTACTTTCTGAAAGAAAGTATAACTACTTCTAAATGGCTAGCACCAGAAATTATGGCCTGTGAATTTCAGATGTGGACCTAGAAATCAATGTAAATGAGTTCTGGGACTTTCCAGGTGGCTCAGCAGAAAAGAATCTGCCTGCCAATGTAGGAGACACAGGTTCAATCCCTGGGTTGGGAAGATCCCCCAGAGGAGCGCATGGCAAACCGCTTCAGTCTTCTTGCCTGAAGAATCCCATGGACAGAGGAGCCTGGTGTGGACAGAGAATCCAGGGGATCACAAAATGTCAGACACGACTGAGTGTTCAACGCACATACACACGGAGCTTAGTGACCTCTCCAGTCTTCTCCTCGTTCTTCTACTGATGTCTCCCACCTTCCTCCCCTCCACCCCTTGCTCCCGTCATGCTCAGGGGGCTTGGTACAGAACCCCCTATTCACCATCTCACCCATTATACATAGGGTAACTTGCAGAGAACAAATCCCCTGCCTCTGGATCCCTGTGAAGCCTGGAAAACGTCAGCTCTCTCCTCTCAGAAATGGGAAACCAAAGTGAACCACAGGATTCAGACCAAACACACAGGGATTCATCAGGCTGGAAGTTGTAACTTTCACTTTCTCCAAACAATGTTGACTTCAGAAATATTCTAACCACTTATCGCAATACTTCCAGCTAGGATTCTAATCTCATTCCTTATGAGTGCAGGCTAATGGCGACAGGTTTATCCTTGTTTTATTATTATTNGGCCCAGTAGCTTAAGGGTACAGGTTAACAGGGAAGGGGGAAGAAAATTTGCCAGATGTCAGCTCTATGCCATACTCCAAGCTATGTGCTTGATATCCATCGCCTCATTTATTTCCCACAACAACTATAGGAGTGACAAAGGTGCCAAGAATTTATGAAATTTGCCCCAAGATCACACTGCTTGTCAGCAACAGAAACAAGGATTTGAACTGGTGGATCTTTCTGGCTGCAAGCCCCATCTGGAGTTCTATGCTTCCTGCACCAACTAGACCATGGTGATGGTTACACAACTTGGTCAATATACAAAAAGCCACTGAATTGTACATTTTGGATGGGTGAACTTTATAGTATGTAAACCACATCTCAATATCACTGCTTAACTTTGTATAGGTAACTCAAGAGAAATGCTAGATAACTCCTCCTTAGTTACTGGTTTTTATAACAATGAATTGGTTCTTTAGTATCCTCCAAAAGCAAACTATAAAGAGTTTTTTAAAAGTTAAAATATATATGAGTGTACATGTGTGCGCTCATTCGTCTCTAACTCTTTGCAACTCCATGGACTGCATCCCACATGACTCCTCTGTCCATGGGATTCTCCAGGCAAGAATACTGGAGTGGGTTGCCATTTCCTACTCCAGGGGATCTTTCCAAGGCAGGGATCAAACCTGTTTCTCTTGCATTGGCAGGCGGATTCTTTACCACTTGAACCATCTGGGAAGCCCAAATTTATGTATGTATAATTGTTTAAAGAGAAATTTCAGAAAACATAGTCTGAAAAAATTTTAAAACAACAACAACAAAAAAAAATTTGTGAAGGATTCTGGTTTCTTGGAGCGTGAGAGAGAGATTATAGCACTCCAAAAGGAAATATTAGGTCAATGATAGTTGTACAGAAGTAAATGCTTATGACCAAAAGCCTGCTGAATTCATTCCTTTACTCATCTGGCCAATTATTAAGTGTGGAGTGTGTGCCATGAAGGTTCAGCAGAGTGCCAAACAAGACAGACAAAATCCTTGCCTCCATGGTGCACACAACCAAACTATGCAAAATGTGCTTCTTTGGATTCTGAGATGAGCCTGGAGACCTCTGAATACAGGTCTGAAAAAGATCCTAAGAAGTTTCCCCAGTGGTTCAGTGGTAAAGGATCTACTTGAAATGCAAGAGCCACAGGAGACACAGGTTCAATCCCTGGGTCGGGAAGATCTTCTGGAGGAGGGCAGGGCAACCCACTCCAGTATTCTTGCTTGGAGAAACCGCATGGACAGAGGAGTCTGGTTAGCTACAGTCCATAGTGTTGCAAAGAGTTGGACATGACTAAAGTGACTTAGCACACACGCAAAATCCTGAGATTACTTAGTACCCAAGAAAATCTCTTCTCCCAATCTCTGGAATATTAAAGCACAAAGCACTATTCAAGAATATAATAAAATCTCCTAGGTGGCTCTAGACATGTCCTGAACCCATCCCAAGTAAAAACTGAGATTCCAACTAGATGTACAAATAAGGTATAAAGTTCAGGTATGGTGGTGGGGGCAGTGGGAAACCTCTAAATTACAGGAAGAGTAACTACTTAATATTCATGCCTGACCTGAGATTATAGCCAATGATCTGACTGATGCAAAACCCAGGGCTTCCCTGGTGGTTCAGTGATAAAGAATATGCCTGCCAATGCAAGAGATCCGGGTTTGATCACTGAGTCTGGAAGATCCCCTGGAGAAGGAAATGGTAACCCACTCCTGTATTCTTGCCTGGAATATCCCATGGGCAGAGGAGCCTGGAGGGTTGCATGGGGTTGGATACAGTCCATGGAGCTGCAAAGAGCTGGACATGACTGAGCAACTAAACAGTGCCAAATCCAGCATACTACTTCCCCAGATTTGTGGAAGAGGCCATTCAATTTACCTTCAATTAAAAACAAAAAAACTTTCAGAAAGCACTGAGGAAGGCACAGAGACTTCTTTCAAGAAAAAGATTGGCTGTGTGCTCAGTCGCTTCAGTCGTGTCCGACTCTGTGACTGAATGGACTGTAGCCCTCCAGGCTCCCCTGCCCATGGGATTCTCCAGCCAAGAATACTGGAGTGGGTTGTCATGCCTGCCTCCAGGGGATCTTCCTGTCCCAGGGATCGAACCAGAGTCTCCTGCGTCTCCTGCACTGCAAGTGGATTCTTTACCACTGAGCCACTGGGGAAGCCCCCAAGAAAAAGATTAGACAGCGGTATATAGCCAAATAAAGTGAATTCGGCACTAGCAATAGCTACCATTATGCAGAGCCTTTGTCTATACAAAATAACATGTAAAATGCCTTTCACTTTGAAATTTCATTCCTTATTCCCTTAAAAATTCTAAATCCATCTACCCTGGAAACAGCATCTGTGATGACATGGCCACATCTTACATGCTGTGAAGATAGGGAACTCCTACCCTCTCCAAAGTTCAAGAGCTGGGATGCTGTATCTGGTTCTGTCTCAGCCACAGTGGCCACATATGCAGGTTGGATCACTAAAGTCTGAGCCACATATAAGGTTGATAAACTATGTAGGTGCTTAAAGGTCTATGTCTATTGATTTTTGAGGAAGACACATTTTATCTGGATTAACTGCTGAACTTTGTTTTCCAGGGTCCAATAAGTTAAAATATAATTAGCCTCCTCTGTTTGCACATACTTCTGAAAATAATTCTGACTTAGAATACCTTTATATCATTTTTGAGAACTATGTTGGGATGCACTGAATCACAGAAGCATATTTGAAAGAAATGGGCAGTCACCTTTCTTCTGCCAGGATTCTTTCAAGCTTACATTCTTTACAGGACCAGGCAGAAGCAGAAGCCATGATAGGTGGACGTATCCATGGGGCTATTTTCTTACTCTAAGAACTGCCCATTTGGCAGCTCACTCTGCTTTATCTGGTAGGAAAATCCCTAAGTGATTTGTTTTTGCTTAAGAGCAGTGTAAAACACAGTGATAATGTTCTAGCTTTAATTTAGGTCTTAACTGTAATATCCTCCTTGAACCTTCTGACAATAGAGAAAACACATCTTCCTCCCTTGAAAGCCTCCAACAGAATACAAACTCAGGCAGCCCAAACAAGGAGAAGGATAGCAGTGGACCCCTTCCTTGGCCTGACGATGATGTGACCTTCATCAACCTATTGATTGCTGAGGTGTCAGCCCAAGATGAGAAAGGGACCTGGAGCTCTAAAGTCTTGTGAAGACTCTCACGCAAGTTTATAAAAGTGAGGAGACTTTGGGAAGTCTCCAGTGGCTCAGTGGTAAAGAATCCACCTGCCTGTGCAGGAGACAGGGGTTCCATCCCTGGGTCGGGAACATCCCCTGGAGAAGGAAATGGCAACCCACTCCAGTATTCTTGCCTGAAAAACTCCATGGACAGAGGAGTCTGGTAGGCTACAGGCCAAAAAGTCACAAAGAGTCAGACCTGACTGAACAACTAAGCACTAAGCCCTGGGAAGTCAAACTTCCAGCTGACTCTGGCTATACCCTAACAAAAGTGGCAATGGGACATCTGAGGACGTTTGGCTGGTGCTTGAGATCTGCTTGGTAAGACGGCGGCTGGCACAAAGACCCAACAAGATCCATGGAAAGAGGAGACAATTTAAAATTTTTGACTGGCTTATTTAAGTTCAAATACTCCTTTTTATAAGCTGATTTTCTATGCAATCTGTTTATTTAAATGGCTCCTTAAAAATGTAAATATAAATACACAAATAGAATAGGTATAGAATCTTTCATCTCCACAGACATTCCTAAAGGGTTGTATTGCCATTAAGGGTTTTGTATTACCATTAAAGCTTAATCACCTGCATGATTTCAGTGAAACAGAACAAATTCAGATCTGAAAGATTTAGGTTTAAAGAAATATTTTAAGGAATATATATTTTTTACATCTGACTACATTTTTTCATTTCTTGGCCACACCATGTGGCCTGTGGGATCTTAGTTCCCTGACCAGCGATTGAACCTGTGCCCCTGCAGTGGAAGCACAGAGTCTTAACCACTGGACTTCCAAGGAAGTCCCTACTTCTTTTTACATTTACTCTAACTCCTCTTGGCTAAAAGTCTAATTTTTATAATAATTATATTAATAATAATAAATAAATGGCCCCTAATTATTGACTTCATACTATTCACGATGTATGATTTCATTTAATCCCCTCAACTCTGAGAGGAGAATTAACACCCCCATTTTACAGAGGAGATAATCAAGACTCAGGTTAGACTACTTGCCCGAAGGCAAGCAGCTAGTGAGTGGAAGAGCCAGGAGTGGACCTCAGGTTTGTCTGACTCAGAAAAACTTTGTTAAGGAGGGAGCTTGGCCAAGTTTCTTTGGAAGGAAAAGATGGAACACATAGCCAAGCAGTTCTTTTTTTTAGAGGATCAGTACCTCATTGATCTACACAGGAGATCACATCACTTCCTTCATCTTTGTAAATAAGAATGGAGTCACTCTACATGTTATAAAACAAACAAGAAAGCCAACAACAATGTCTATCATTCCTATCAGGGACTGTGTCCTCTAGAAATTCTGCGGCAGTACTAGAAGCTGCAGAGGAAGATAAGCAAGTCTATCAGCTATTTGGGAAACAAGACATCTCAAGAACCCACATGGTCCAAAGAAGGCATGGCCCAAATAGCTGTAGCACCTACAAAAAGAACGTGAAATGCTGCTCAAGTGGATGAGGAAAAGTCATCCATCCATTAAGACTATGGAGGGAGGAAAAAAAAAAAAAAGCCGGAAGTCAAACATGCAACGTAACAAGTTGAAATAAATCTTGGAAAAATTTTTTGTGAATAAGTCACCAAAGCTAAATTTTGAAAATCGTTACCCAGGGGAGCGAGAGTCCTCTACATTGGAGATTTTTAAATAGACCAGCAAGCAAACTCCTTTGGTGACAGATAATTTCAGTCCTATATGTGGCAGCTCACTGGGTATCCCTATGAAGCCATTTCCAGATGATGTCAAGGCTTTCGCAGTTATTATTATTGTTGCTGTTGTTGTTGCTTGCTTGCTTAATATTTATTGTGCTGCTGCTGCTGCTAAGTCGCTTCAGTCATGTCCAGCTCTGTGCGACCCCATAGATGGCAGCCCACCAGGCTCCCCTGTCCCTGGGATTCTCCAGGCAAGAACACTGGAGTGGGTTGCCATTTCCTTCTCAAATGCATGAAGGTGAAAAGAGAAAGTGAAGTCACTCAGTCGTGTCCGACTATGCGACCCCATGGACTATAGCCTACCAGGCTCCTCCATCCATGGGATTTCCAGGCAAGAGTACTGGAGTGGGTTGCCACTGCCCTCTCCGAATATTTATTGTAGAAAGGAAAAAAAAAGTAGGGACCTTTAGTTTCACCCTCTGTAGTATGACCTCCCAGGGCAGTAGTGAGGATTAGTTATCCATGCAAAGTGTTTAGGTAAATGCTTGGTACCTGGTGACTTGGTGATAAAGAATCTGCCTGCCAATGCAGGAGACTCAAGTTCAATCTCTGGGTCAGCGACAGTCCTGGAGGAGGAAATGGCAACCCACTCCAGTATTCTTGCTGGGAAATCCCATGGACAGAGAAGCCAGAAGTCAACTGGTACCTTTACCATTTGATACGCCCCCTCTTCTGAATTACCCCTTTTCACCAGCCACACTTGAAAATGGCCCATTTTCCAAACAAACCTATACCAGAGGGGAGTTGCCACAAATTCAAACCTGCTTCTCTCTGTACTGTTTCTCTCTCAATATTGGTATATACTCTGCTTGAAGAACTTCCTTTAATCTTTAGGGAGGGGTACTTTAAAAAGAAAAAAAAAAAAAAGAAGAACATGTAATTAATCCATGACAACAGATTGCAGGAAAATCACAACAACGAAAAAGATGGTAGGTCAAAATTCTCATGGTGGTTTCCAATAACCCGTGGTCAGGCAAAAGAATTCAGAGCTGCCTATACCTGCTGACTGGCAGCGCACCCCGCCAAATCATTTTCTGTTCGGCATTCACTCCCAATTATAAGCTCCTGGAAGTGGCATTTTGGTTTGGAAATGGACCCTTCATTACCAAACACACTGCCTCTTGAGCGGAATCCACTGTGTTCACTCAGGCACCAGAAGGGAGCAACTCCCCCGCTTATGCTATTCCAACACCATATCTACAGGCTTCATTTCAAAGCCATCTCATGATTTCTCTGGAAGTGAATTTCTCCCATAGCTCAAGTGGCAAGCAATCGACTATAAACAGCTGCCAAGGTGCAAAAAACAGGGGTTTCTTTGATTCGCCACTTATTTCTGACCAGCGACATGCTATAGTGTCTTGAGGACCTGAGGTTACATGTAGGGATTTTTTTTTTTCCCTTTATATTCAGACATGTCTTCACTCTCCTGAATTCCATTACTTGGCACCAGGAGGCTTGTAGGGAGAAAAATCTCCAAGGAGAAGAGCTTGTTTTTGCACTTGGATGAAAATCTGACACCATTAATGAAAATAATAATTGAACTCTCTGGGCTTGAATTGGAATGAAACACAACACTAAGAGCATGTTTGTAATTCCAATTGTTCTCATAAACTGTCTTTGGAGGGCTCTTTGCAACGCTCACGGTTCCATCTTTTCCTTTTTTTTTTTTTGCTGTTTTTAACCTGTATCCTCTTCTTCACCCTGTCCCTTCCTCTCTTTTCTCATCAAGAAAGAAGAAATCTGAGCAACTCTGGACATGCTACGGACTGACTTCAGAAAACATCTTTCAGTGAAACTTCAGAAATAGAATACAAACCTATTTCCCATTCCAATGCCAGGATGACTTGGGTGAAAGAAATGAAGTTATTAGCCAGCCATCAGCTTAGTGGGTCTTTACCATCCTATTTCCTGAGTGGCGCATTCTCCCCCTCTGCAGGCTTCCCCTCCCCCTCCCACCTTTCTGCCCTCCCCATGAAGCTCATCTATGCTAGGCTGAGCAGTGAACACCAATTACACCAAGAGCCCTTTGCTGCTGCCTGGTCCGCTGGTTTTACTGTTTTGCCAGATGGTTGAGGCCAATGTGTAAAACTCTCTACCATACCATTAATTCATAACTCGGTAATAACTTTCCCACGGCTCCAGGAAATTGAAACGAAATGCAAATGTGAATATTTGGAAAGGGAATCAAGGTTGGACCACTATTTATACCTGACAGAATAGATACCAAAAAGATGCCCCTTTTTACACAGGATGGCGTGTTAACTTTCCCGAAAAGAAGGCCGACGAACTCCTTTTACAATGTTTGATTATGTAGCAAAAAGCTCAGAGAGTTTGCGTCCCTCTGATCACTGCTTCTCTCTGCAGTTTTCAGCTTGCTACCTATTGCACCTATGGGTCCATTCGCTAATGACCTTGAGTTTGAGCATCTATGTAATGTTATATTCTGATGACAGAATTGTAGATTAGCAGATATGAATGCATTCTCTTGCTAAGACAGGACACCATCCAATGTTTGTTAGCATCATTAAACTAAAACTGACTTTTCACCTGCTCCCATACCATATGCAGCTGCAAATTTTTAAATTAAACTATGAAGCCATGCATAAATTTACATATATTACAGACTAGCCTCTCCATTTAACATGCAAATGTACTCCAATGTTTCAGAACACCTTCTGTCGCTAATTAATTTGCTGAATTATAATTAGACTAATCCTGCATAATTAATAAGCACAGATTTTTTTTTAATTTGTAAGCAGCTTGAGGAGATCATTCACTTCCTTCTATAAACTGCTAAGTAAGTGTTAAAAAAAAATCTGGAAAGAACATGTGCGAAAAGGTATGTTTGATGTCGCATACAAACTCAAACTAGCGTGGAGGATACAGAAGTCAGTATTGATAAAGGTACATATTTGAAGCCAACATTCAAACAATCAAAAAAAGTCGCATTCAGAGGATGGGGACTAATTCTCCCTTTGTCTCCTCGTATATAGTGTTTTATTCTTTGCCTTCTATCCGTCGGATCTTCCAAGATCACAGAGGCGGGAGAGGATTAAAGTAACCGTATGTTGTATTAGAAGAGATAATGATATTAACACTCCACTGTATATCAAAACACTCTGTGCATGCTGGGTGCTTATAAGCCCCTTTGATGGTATTTGGAGTCATTTTCATTTTGGCTGCCAAAAACACCCGAGATCCATCTAGTGG
Organism: Oreotragus oreotragus; assembly: GCA_006410675.1. NCBI lineage: Eukaryota > Metazoa > Chordata > Mammalia > Artiodactyla > Bovidae > Oreotragus > Oreotragus oreotragus. The sequence goes on from SJYX01002393.1 coordinate 13,092, forward strand.
AAACAATTAAGTTCCATTAGTACTGTATCCATTCAGTAATGATTACAATGAAGGGTCCCTCTTTCATGCTGAAGAGTAGAGTCTCAAAGAAATGTATGCATCTGTGTGCTTGACAATGTGAAACTAGACAGTATTATAACCAACCGTGAAGCTTAATTCTCCCCAAATAAATCAGGATCCCGAGAGCGCAAGGTATGGGTCAATGAAGCAAGATTGGAATCTAGAAAGTCAAGGTAAGCTTAATAGATGTGTGTGTGTGTGTGTGTGCTCAGTCATGTCCATCTCTTTGGGAGTCCATGGACTGGAGCCCACCAGGCTCCTCTGCCCATGGGATTCTCCAGGCAAGATACTGGAGTGGGCTACCATTTCCTCCTCTAAGAGATCTTCCTGACCCAGAGATTGAACTTGAGTCTCTTGCATCTCCTGTGTTGCCAGGCGGATTCTTTACCAATAGCCATGTAAATTGAGATTCTAAAAAGACAAAGTGGGAAACATGTTTTCTGGCAGGGAAGATATTAAACCTTCAAAGAGGGAGGAAATGTAATTTCAGAGAAAATAGAGAGCTCCTTGGTCCTTCCACTCAGTGAAATCACTAATATCAACCAGCCAAAAGGTTTTCAAGCCAGGGACTTCCCTGTGGTCCAGTGGTTAAGACCTCACTTTCCAATGTAGGGAGTGCTAGTTTGATCCTGATTGGGGAGCCAAGATCCCACATGCCTTGTGGCCCAAAAATCAAAACATAACACAGGAACAATATTGTAAAAAAAATTCAATAAAGACTTTAAAATGGTCCACATCAAAGAAAAAAAAAAAAAACAAAAGCCAAAGATTGTTAGGCCAAAAGGATGGAATGAAGTGAGCTTGGCTTTCTATCATTGCAATTTCATTTTTTATAGTGACTCTATACACAATACCAGAGAAGGGAATGGCAACCCACTCTAGTACTCTTGCCTGGAAAATCCCATGGATGGAGGAGCCTGGTAGGCTGTAGTCCATGGGGGTCACTAAGAGTTGGACATGACTGAGTGACTTTCAGTTTTCACTTTCATGCACTGCAGAAGGAAATGGCAACCCACTCCAGTGTTCTTGCCTGGAGAATCCCAGGAACGGGGGAGCCTGGTGGGCTGCCGTCTATGGGGTCGCACAGAGTCAGACACGACTGAAGTGACTTAGCAGCAGCAGCAGCAGCATACATAATACAAACTTCTGAAAAGTGGGAAACAGTTTTCCCAGGTTTATTACCAAACCAAATATATCTTCTCCCTTACTAGCCAGCCAACACTTTTTTTTTTTTTTTGACAAAGCTTCCCTTGTGGCTCAGTGGTAAAGCATCTGCCTACCAATCTAGGACATGCCAGTTTGATCCCTGGATCAGAAAGTTCCTCTGGCATAGGAAATGGCAACCCATTCCAGTATTCTCGCCTGGGAAATACCNTTTTTTTTTTTTTTTGACAAAGCTTCCCTTGTGGCTCAGTGGTAAAGCATCTGCCTACCAATCTAGGACATGCCAGTTTGATCCCTGGATCAGAAAGTTCCTCTGGCATAGGAAATGGCAACCCATTCCAGTATTCTCGCCTGGGAAATACCATGGACAGAGGAGCCCAGAGGGCTACAGTCCATGGGCTTGCAAAAGATTCAGACACAACTAAGCAACTAAACAACAACAAAGACATAAGCTAGCTTGGGGCTTTGAGAAGAAAGTCAAAACAGTGCACTAATCTCTCAGCAGCCTGTGGCCACAGCCAGGAGCAGATACCAGGTGTCGGAAGTGAGGGGTTTCTGCTTCTGTCCTGAGAGGCATTTATTAGACAATTAACTTCATATCTCCTCATCTGGAAGCAGAACCCAGAACAGCTACCTTCAGGGGCTAGTGTGATGGCTAACCAAAGTGAGAAAAATATTTTGAAAGCACCTGGAAAAAGCTGCTGCAATTTTTCTGAGCAAAGCAACATTATTGCTTGAATCATGAGGACACATAAGACATTTGGATAGTTTTTCTGAGCCAAACCATAGCTTTTGCTGTCGGTTCCCATCTGAAGAGATTAAATGGTTCGGGAAGATATTTAACAGCCCAAAAGAAAGGGAGTTTTCTGTGCTTTTTCTGAGTTACTCGGAAGGAACATAACAACAGCTGGAATAATAATATTAATAAGAGGCTAAAATTATTTCCTTTCAAAAAATAAAGGCATGGTAGTGGAAATCTTTAATAATGTCTTCACCTTTCAAGAAAAATCATTTTTAATGTCTTGTGCTTGTCTTTCAGACTCCCCATACACCATTTTGAGTGGTTATAAAAGGAAATCTGGTTGCTCAGTAGACAGGAACATGTGTGGGTCTATTTTTCTAAAGCAAAAAAGTGTTTAATGGTTAAACTCAGGGTAAAAGAGGGGAGGGTCTCCCTACTTCCTTCTGTAACATGTTGGACCAAATATTGTACCAACTTTCTAGGGGCAGATCTTAGAGATGGAAAGAGTCGGACAGGTTGCCCAGACCAGACTCCTGTATGGACAGGCAAGTAGTTTGACTTTGCTGTTTGGAGGATATTTTCTTCAACTTTGTCCAGCCCATTTCTAAATAGGTATCAGTGGGAGAGAGCAAAAGAAAAGCAATTTTGATCCATGTAGAGATAGCTTTTCTGAAACTCTTTCATGGGAGAAAAGAGAAATGACTTAGGGGCATTTAAACACGAAGGTGTAAAGCAATTAGTGAACAAATCCACATCTCTGGTGGATGACTTTTCCCCTCACAGATACATTCCAAGAAACTTCTCTAATTTTACTTTTTGGCAGGAGGATTTTCCTCCATGAACATCGTTCTAGTTGATGCCTGTGATTCATTCTCTCTCCTTCCTTTTCTCTTCTCGCTCTTAATGATTTCCAAATTTGAGATGGTGGGTTGTAGCTTTTATGTGCGTTATCGAAGTCGATAGGGGGTGGGGGGGTTGAGTTGGGAAGAAGGGGTGACTCAGAAAAGAAACCAAGATGATAATTATATCAAAGCTCGATTTCATCTGAAAAGTATGATGGCTTGCCTCCACTCCAGCCTTGAAGACCCATATTCACAGTTAATGTAACCTTCATGCCAAAAGAGGGAAAAAGAAAGAATGTGTATCCTGACAGGTAGCAGGTGGTACATATGGAATTATCATTGGCTATTAACACCAGGTCGGGTATCATATTAGCCACTTTCAGACTGCATTTGCCAAACCCACATAAAAATATAAAACCAGGTATTTCAATATTCCGTCACTCTCTTAGCAAAACAGATTTTCTTATATTACTCATAGTGGAGTCAGCCGGCTTTCATTAGAATCTTTTTAAACTTTTCTTTTTCTTACAGAAAGAACTAAACCTAGTTGATAGAAAAGAGAAACTGGGACAAAAATCAGGTCAAGAACTTGATACAAAAGGCATTCAGATAAAGCTAATAATATTCCAGAGTGTTTTCAGTTAAGCAGACTATGATTATATTAGTCTAATCTCAACCCGACCCCTATGTAATCTACACGAGTTTCCAGGTATCAGATATTATTTTCTTTTTTTTTTTCATTGAAGCTCTATTGATTCTAAGTGCTCTATGCACTTTGTGGGATATCACTAACTTTTTGGAGATTTCCAAATCTTAGCACCAAAAATGAAACCTTGCTTTTAAATATTATTGGAGAGTTCTATGCGTTCCCCTTGCCTTCATTGTTTGGAATACCATCACATTTTCTATTAACTCTGATCATCTCAGAAAGACCAGTCACTAGTCAGTGAGTGGTTCTTCACTAGTCAGTTTTCATGTTGCCTGTGAGTAGAGAACAAGAATCTCTTCTTTTACCTCCTCTTTAAAAAAAAAAAAAAAAA
>SJYX01002394.1:0-45899 GCA_006410675.1 Oreotragus oreotragus
GTCCGACTCTGTGTGACCCCATAGACGGCAGCCCACCAGGCTCCCCCGTCCCTGGGATTCTCCAGGCAAGAATACTGGAGTGGGTTGCCATTTCCTTCTCCAATGCATGAAAGAGAAAAGTGAAAGTGAAGTCACTCAGTCTGTCCGACTGTTAGCGACCCCATGGACTGCAGCCCACCAGGCTACTCCGTCCATTGGATTTTCCAGGCAAGAGTACTGGGGCGGGGTGCCATTGCCTTCCCCGGCCCTTTTCACCATAGGAGATTGGAATGCAAAAGTAGGAAGTCAAGAGATACCTGGAGTAACAGACAAGTTTGGCCTTGGAATACAAAATGAAGTAGGGCAAAGGTTAACAGAATTTTGCCAAGAAAATGCACTGGTCATAGCAAACACCCTCTTCCAACAACACAAGAGATGATTCTACACATGGACATCACCAGACGGTCAATACTAAAATCAGACTGATTATACTCTTTGCAGTCAAAGATGGAAAAGCTCTATACAGTCAGTAAAAACAAGACCTGGAGCTCACTGTACCTTGGATCATGGCCTCCTTATTGTAAAATTCAGGATTAAATTGAAGAAAGCAGGGAAAACCACTAGGCCATTCAGATATGACCTAAATCAAATCCCTTAGGATTATACAGTAGAGGTGACAAATAGATTCAAGGGATTAGATCTGGTGGACAGAGTGCCTCAAAAACTATGGGCAGAGGTTTGTAACATTGTACAGGAAGCAGTGACCAAAACCATCCCAAAGAAAAAGAAATGTAAGAAGGCAAAGTGGTTGTCTGAGGAGGCTTTACAAAAGAGAAGTAAGAGGCAAAGGAGAAAGAGAAATACATACCCAACTGAATGCAGAGTTCCAGAGAAAAGCAAAGAGAGATAAGAAGGCATTCTTAAAAGAATAATGCAAAGAAATAGGGGAAACAATAGAATGGGAAAGACTAGAGGTCTCTTCAGGAAAATTGGAGAAATCAAGGGAACATTTCATATAAGGATGGACACAATAAGGGACAGAAATGGTAAGGACGTAACAGAAGCAGAAGAGATTAAGAAGTGGTGGCAAGAATACACAGAAGAACTACATATAAAAAGGTCTTAATGATCCAGATAACAACCAAAAAAATGTTTTGTGTTCACTCGCCTACAGACGGACAGCCTGGAGTGTGAAGTCAAGTGTGCCTTAGGAAGCATTACTAGGAACTGAAGTCGTGGTGGTGATGGTATTTCAGCTAAGCTATTTAAAACCCTAAAAGACGATGCTGTTAAAGGGCTGCATGCAATATGTCTGCAAATTTTGAAGACAGCAGTGGCCTCAGGACTGGAAAAGGTTAGTTTTCATTCCAGTCCCAAAGGATGTTCAAACTACCATATAATTGTGCTCATTTTACATGCTAGCAAGGTTATGCTCAAAATCCTTCAAGCTAGGCTTTAGCAGTACATGAACTAAGAACTTTCAGATGCACAAACTGGGCTGCAAAGAGACAGAGGAACTAGGGATCAAATTGCCAACATCCTTTGGATCATGGAGAAAGCAAGGGAGTCCCAGAAAAAATGTCTACTTCTGCTTCATTGATTACACTAAAGCCTTTGACTGTGTGAATCACAACAAACTGTGGAAAACTGTTAAAGAGATGGGAATACCAGACCACATTACCTGTCTCCTGAGAAACCTGTATGTGGGTCAAGAAGCAATAGTTAGAACTAGACAAGGAAGAACTGGCCAGTTCAAAACTGGGAAAGGAGTACGACAAGGCTATATATTGTCACCTTATTTATTTACCTGATATGCCGAGTACATCATGCAAAATGCTGGGCTGGGTGAATCACAAGCTGGAATCAAGATTGCTGGGAGAAATATGAACAGCCTCAGATATACAGATGATACCACTCTAATGGCAGAAAGTGAAGAGAAACTAAAGAGTCTCTTGATGATGGCGAAAGGGGAGAGTAAAAAAGCTGGCTTGAAAGTCAACATTAAAGACTAAGATCATGGCAACCAGTCCCATTACTTCACAGGAAATAGAACGGGAAAAGTGGAAGCAGTGACAGATTTTATTTTCTTGCGCTCTAAAATCACTGTGGACAGTGACCTTAGCCACAAAATTAAGACACTTACTCCTTGAAAGGAAAGCTATGGCAAACCTAGACAGTGTATTAAACAGCAGAGACATCATTTTTCCAGCAAAGTCCATATGTCAAAGTTATGTACAGATGTGAGAATTGGATGATAAGGCTGAATGCCAAAGAACTGATGCTTTTGAATTGTGGTGCTGGAGAAAACTCTTTAGAGTCCCTTGAACCACAAGGAGATCAAACCAGTCAATCCTAAAGGAAATCAACGCTGATTATTCATTGTAAGGACTGATGCTGAAGCTGAAGCTCCAATACTTTAGTCACCTGATGTGAAGGACTGACTCATTTGAAAAGATCCTGATGCTGGTAAAGATTTAAGACAAAAGGAGAAGGGACTGGTAGAGGATGAGTGGTTACATAGCATCACTGACACAACGGACATGAAGCTGAGCAAACTGCAGGAGACGGCAGAGGACAGAGGAGCCAGGCATGCTACCGTGCTTGGGGTCACAAAGAGTCAGATACAGCTGAACAACAACAAATTCCTTGCCAAAATTCATTTGTGTATCAGTTAGCTCTTGCTGCAAGACAAACTACCTCAAAACTTAGTGGCTTAGAGCAAGTAACTACAGGTTTATCTCATGATTCTGTAAGTCAGTTGGGCAATTCTTTTGTACATAGATAGGGGCCAGGTGAGAAAGGATGAGCTGGATGCTAGACAATCTACAATAGCCTTGTTCACAAGCTTAGGGTTTGGCAGGCTGTCAGCTAGGGTAACAGGCTCACCAGAATGTCTCACATCATCCAGTAGGCTAGCAAAGAAGTCCTCAGATGGCAACAAAGATCCACAATCTGCAACAGACGTAAAGCCTCAATGTACAAGCACTTCTCAAGACTGCTTGTATAACACTTACACTGTTTTGGCATAGGCCAAAGCAAGCCATACAGTGAAACCCAGAGGCAGCGTGAGGTTTATCAAAACCTCAGAGTTTATATGAGGCACCCAAGAGTTTTGATTAAAAGAGGCATAAACAAATTAGAGGTTAAAACTTAATAATCATAATCTTTTCTTTAATCCTATTTTATGTTCATTTCACATACAAACATATTCGATCCCAAAACCTTCCAAAGTCTCATCTAATCATGGCATTAGGCTCCAGGTTGCTATAGCAGTTTTCCTGCCATTTTTTCCAGCTTCTACCCCGAGGTCAACTCATAAACCAGTGCTAGCCATCTTGGTTTTTGCTAAGGGATGTGCTCAGTTCCTTGTACAGTGTTAGTCTGCTTGTGCCATATAACAAACACCCAAAACTTAGTGCTTAAAACATATATTTAATTCATGATTCTCGGGGAGGGCCTTAATTTCCACCTGGGATGGCTGATCTCTGCTGGGCTTTACCAATCATCTGTGATGGGCTGGCACAGCAACGAAGAGCTGGATGATCTAGGAGGGCTTCACTCCTGCCTGACAGTTGGTAGCTGGGCTACTCACCCCTCACCAGCCAATCCAGGGTCTTTCCCGTGGTGGCAGGCACCAAAGAACAAGAGGACAAGCCGCCGCGTGCAAGTTGTTTTTAAGTCTCTGCTTACTTCACATTTGTTATTGCCAATTGGCTGAAGCAAGTCACAGTCACATGACCAAGCTCAGAACCAACATGAGAGGGGACAGCCTCAGGCAACGGATACAAGAAAGCATGAACAGAGTGGAGGTCATCACTAAAACAATTTACTACATCTGCTACATCTGGTCTCCTGATGTTAGGAATCATCACTGCACTTTCACTGTTCAGGCACTGTTTCAAAAGAATGACCACCAGGGTCAGGTAGCTGAGTCAAATGAAATCTCTTATTTTGGTCATGCATTTCATAGAAACCAGTTCTTTTCCTCCCTGCCCAGTCCCAGCCTAAAGGATCTTGCTCTGAACAAAGTCATCAATATAGACTTCTTAATGGAGAGAATACTCTCTGGGGACCTTGAGTATATATTTCCAGCAGAAAGCTTTATCTCGGATCATCTTAAGTCTATCAGACTAGGTCTAATAAGGCTAGATCTCAAAAACCAAAAGGCCTAGATTTTAATTTCTTTATTTCTAGGAGAAAAAAAATTTGGCCCTTACACAAATTTTCCCACCCATTTAAACTTCACTCTTAGTTTCTGCTTCTCCTGCAAAAAGAATTTTAAGTTCTATTTCATCAGACATCTTGAAGTAATTGTTATACACACACAACCCCACATACACACAGCATATTCTCTAATCAAATATACATGAATATGAGCAGTGGTTATCATCCTACCAACGAAACTGTGTAACTCAGATTGGAGCTTGAACCCTTGATGTTTTAACTGAGATCACACATCTGGTTTCAGGACTTAATGAACTCTGGGTCTTAATATTTCATTGCAGAAAGAATTCAGTGAGAGACAAAGTGATCAGGAAGAAGTGGATTTATTTAGAGAGAAACACACTCCACAGAGTGTGGGCCATCTCAGATGGCGAGAGTGACCTTGAAATATGGCATGGTTAGTTTTTATGGGCTGGATAATTTCATAGGCTAGTGAGTGGGAGGATTATTCCAACTGCTGGGGGGAAGGGATTTCTAGGAATTGGGCCACGACCCACTTTTTGGTCTTTGATAGTTGGCCCTGAAACAGTCACGGTGCCGGCGGGTGTGTCACATAGCTTGCTGATGCGTTGCTGTCAGCGTATATTGAGGCTCAGGTCTAGTGGAAGTTGACTTATCCACCAACTTGAACCCATTTGGTTCTAATCAGTTTATGTCATGTTCTCTGGCTATGTCATTCTTTTAAAGGCTATGCCCCTTTCCCTCCTGTTTTACCAAGACTCACTAGAACTCAGGTAAAATACAGTCATATTTTCTAAGCAATCACACACATATCCCTACAAGAAGACAGCAGAGCTTAGTGGTTCGTAATATGGGCTCTAGAGGCAGACTGCCTGGGTCGAGCCTTTTTGTTGTTATTCAGTCATTCAGTTGCGTCCAGCTTTTTGTGACCCCAGGGACTGCACCACACTAGGCTTCCCTGTCCTTCACTATCTCCCAGAGTTTGCTCAAACTCATGTCCACTGAGTCGATGATGCCATCCAATTATCACATCCTCTGTCACTCCCTTTTTGTCTTGCCTTGGCTCCACCCTTTACTGGCTGTATGATCTTAGGCAAATAGCTTCCTCATTTGTAAAATGGTGATAATAATGATGCCTTCTTCATGGAGTTGTTTTGAAGATCCATGAGACGTTTAGAGCACTTGCAGCCAGCAGTTCTTAATAATCAAAAGCTGCTGTCATCAGTCATGTAAACAGGGACTGGGAAGGGCCCCAGAGTCTCAGCAGGGCAGGTGAGAAGTGACAGAAGCCCTCCCTGCTGAGGGAAACAGCCGAGAAGCTCCTATTTTCCTCAGTGCTGAGAAACATTTCCCAATAGCTGCATTATTTTTCAGGACTTAGGAAAAACCCATCCTGGGGCTTGAGGCCCATGCCAGCTCAGTCCTTGCAGTTCTTTGCTTTAGATGAAGGCCATCTAGAAGCTGTGAAAGTAATGGCAGAGGCTTCTCCTGGGTCCTTTCCAAAGTGCAGTTTAGTAACTCATTTAATCTTCATAATAACCCTATGGGATAGGTTCAATTGTTATCTCCATTTTATAGACAGAAAAACTAACACACAGGCTGATCAAATAATTTGCCCCAGGTTAGCGAGTAGAAAAGCTGAGTCAGAACTCAAGCCCAGGTGGTCATGGGCCAGGGTGCTTCTCTGTATTGAACTGCTAACCTGTGCTGCTTTTCTCAGTGAAAGGCTTTTTCTTACGAAGCATTCCTCTGTGTCTGCACCAGAAGGCTTTTCATTCATTGTCTCATTTAATTCTTACAAAAGAGATGATTATCCCTCCTTCCTAGGTGTGGAAACTGAAGTTGATTGTGATTCAGTGAATGGGCCAAGCTCCCAGAGGTGATTAGTAGCACAGAAATGCTTATTCTTGTTAGTTGCTCAGTTGTGTCTGACTCTCTTGTGACTCTATGGACTGTCGCCCACTAGGCTCCTCTGTCCAAGGGATTTTCTAGGCAAGAATACTGTAATGGGTAGTCATTCCCCTCTCCAGGGGATCTTCCCGACCCAGGGATTGAACTTGGTCTCTTGCATTGTAGGTAAATTGTTTATCCCCTCAGCCGCCTGGAGTAAACTCTGGCAGATAGTGAAGGATAGGGAATCCTGGTGTGCTGTAGTTCATGGGGTTGTAAAGAGCTGAACAGGACTTAGCGACTGAACAACTGCTTATTCCTGTAAGACCCATGGTTTATCTCACTTCCTAAGGAAAACTGCTTGATAATTTTAAACAATAAAACACCCCTATTCTCCCTACTTTTTCCTGGACTTGACAAATTTAAGCTAAATGTAGTTTCCAGGGAAATTCATTTCATGAAAATATTGTGTATGAGAATGAGAATATCATTTTACATTTATTATTCACTCATTCAGTCATTCCACAAGTACTTGCTTAGCACTTACTCTATATGCTGGGCACTGCTTGTGTATGATCAAATCAGTGCTCCAAAGACACAAATCACAGAGCTCTTTTGTCTAATGGTGATTGTAAATTTGGTTCCTAAGACATAAACCTCCAGATATCACAGCCCTGTCCTAACACATCTGCTTTGCTGCTGTGCACTTATCCAGGACCATCGCTGGCTTCAGACTCCTACAAGACCCAGGTCAGATGGGATGAGTGAAGTTTTCACTAGATTTGAAAGAGTTTTCATTGATACCTGCTAGGAAGATTTACCTTGCCCACTCAGGCCACCATATTATAAATCCCTATTCTGTAGCTAATTGTAGGTTTTGTAGGCATTTAAATTTGCTGTCCACTCCTGGAGAATAATTATAGCTACTTAATTGTATTCATAATTTAGCATACACCTGAAAAATATGCTGTGAAATATCGGGGGGAACGTTTAATACCAGTATTCCATTTACAAACTGTCACATTTATAAAGCATCTTTAATCTTCTAGGGTCTGCTAGAATTTTTTATTACAGCCTGCTTTGTGCTTTAAATATTAAAGATTCGGCAATACTTCAAAAGGTGATAGTGCCTGATGTTCTGATGGCACTTAAACCTCACCAGCTAAATATATTGAGGAATGTTCAGTGGCCCTGGCTTAATTAAACATGCACGTGTATTTTCAAATGCAATCTTTTTCTGCTTGTTAGGTTTTTGACAAACCTCCAAACAGGTCCAGGTGGAACAAAGCATGTAAACAGGCTTGTGAATGAAGCTTAAAGTACTCAAATTAACACCTTCCCTCAATTAACATGCAAACCTTGGAATCTCTGCAATTGATAATGCCACTGAACACTATTTATTTGCAGCTGAAAAGTGTATCTTTGTCATTTCAGTTTTCTAAAACATGTCCAGTTTAATTATGTGAAAAGACATTGCTGACGGCTTTCTAGCCAATGAGATGGTGTTTGTTCTCTTCTCTCTAGAAGATGCCATACACTATAATGCAGTGGCAGGCTTGAAATATTTCATTTGTTTTCATTGCATAGCACTTAAAAGGTGGTAGCCTTCTTCTAATTCAGCATGCCATGTTAAAGCAGCCAGAGTTCAGTAAGCCCTGACTCTGGCTGTGGATCCTTGAAAATTACTTAAACAGCTTTTACGATTAAAAAAAATTCATTAATGCAAAGTCCATCTATATTATTATTTTTTCAATCTCTATCTGGCATTTGCCACATTTGGATTTCTCTGAAAACAGTGTTTCAGAGGAATTGTATTTTGGTTTTGAACATGTACATTTAAATGTTTGTCACAGGAAATGAAATATTAAGCTCAGATTTTCAACCTGAGACTTTCAGACATCTTTTCATAGAGCCATATAATATTGCCTAATATGAAAATCCCCAAATAAATAACACTTTGAATAGCTGCTCGTCTGTTTGGAAATATTACTTACTGAAGCTAACCAAATAGAGATTGGCAGTAGTTAGAAAACGGAACAAGATGTTTTTACAGATGAGCAAAAAAGACTGTCTTTGAACAATTCATTCTGCTGCAGAATCGACATATACCAACTGCTGGACTAGGACAAGTGTATAATAAAAATATATGTGGAGGCTTCCAATAAAAGTTCAATTATTGTGCTGTAATAGGTAAGCTTGTACAAAAAAAAAAATTTTTCTAATAGAAAAGGTCTGTGAGATCCGAACCAGTATTAGAGCAATTTTCTAGGTGAGTCAGACCTAGTGGGATATGACAGGTGAGGTATTGTTATTATAATACCTAAGGCAAAGCAGCAACCATACAAAATGATAGACAAATCTGAATTAATATGATATGATCGGTAAGGTGGCATTTGAATATAATCTTCCTGTATTTGTGGAGAATGCTGCATGCATATTATACAGCAAAGGAATTATATGGAAGGCTGTAGACAGAAGACTCGGTGGGAGGAAAGAAAATATGGGCAAGATTGCAGAAGCTATCTGGGCTTTGCTGGCTAAGGAGTACACTTGGAAATTGGATTTGTAAACAAATTAAAACCTGAATTTTTCCTCCTAAAGCAGCCTTCAATGGGTGTTGACAATATAGACTTAACCTTGGCAATTGGAGGCCTTCGAAATGAATGATTAGGGGGAAATTGGCGGGGGTGGGGGTGGGGAGTATATTTTAATTTTGTTTCCTTTCTGATAATCCATAGTTAGGCTTCAATCCTGGCTCTGTGAGCCAAGAGGCCATTTTAGATCCCTGGATGGAGAAATACTGCCTTCCCTGAGCACTGCAGCCATCTTTGCCTCTCGTGATCTATGATCACCACCTCTAATTAAAAGTCTTAATAGCATCCAGACCCTGAGAGCACGAAGAATACAGCCTCCTGAAAGGGTGCCTTTTATTAAGCGACAGAATCTCTCAGAAATTGGAGCCTGCAGAAACTGCCTGCGTGATCTTTAATGGATTTTTAAAGATGACAAGAAAGGAAATGGGAAAGTAAAGCCATGGAAGGCGGAAATTCCCTGAAGGAGCATTCTGAAGTAAATCAGTGCAACTGAAAAAGTGAACTCCTAGGGCCTGGGGATATCTCCCAGGTTTTTCAGCTGGACACTTATGGCCTGTTGGGTCCCTGAACACCTCTGCTCTGGGCAGACTTTGACAGAGCAAGTCACAGAAAGATGAACGGCAGCACCTGAGGTGCTGTTTGCGGGCCAGAAAATTGCTCCCTTTGCACGCTGGGCTGCCTTTGCTCTCTGTCACATGACTTGCTACAGCTTCCCCATATAACAGCGCCATTTATGTATGTTAACTTGGCGAGCAGTAATGGTATTCTTCGCCTCCTTTTTCACTGCTGCTTGGGCAATTAAAAACAAAGGAAGCAAATGAGGTCAGTGCTCGTAAAATCTAAGTCTATAGGTGACAGACACCCTGAGACCAAATAGCCTCAGATTCTGCTACAGTGGAAGGAATCCATAAGCAAGAAAACATCCCTGCTTCCCAGGGCTTTTACTTAGAGATTTATTTTTTTTCAGGTGAGAATCTGATTTCGGGGTTTTAAAAAAAATCAGCTGAAAGAAGGTATATATTTTAAGGAGTTCAGAATTGCTGCTAATACAATTATATGCCCTATGTGGAAAAGGGACATAAACAAGAGATTGTTCTCTTTAATCTTCTAGCACAAAGACCAACATTTAACCACACACTAGAATTTTCTTTCTACCGGCTCTTCAAATAGCAGCTCTATTGATGTTGCACAATTACAGTAAGTGTTTTGAAATGTTCCGAACACAGGTATACAAGGATACCTCAACCTGTTTTTCTGATCCCAGTCTTGTGATCACAGTGATTTTGAAAAGCTAATTAGAAGAATCTTCTTGCTTCCCCTAGGCATGATTTAAATAACATACTGGTTCTTATTCTACATCCCTCGATTTCTACCACATGTGTCCTATACATCTTGGCATGTAAGATAATCCCTTAATGAGAGAAACAGCTCTCAAAATCAGAGGTGACTTATAAGATTGTCCTGGTTTTACTGCTATAGCTTGGCTATTCTCCCTGATGTTGGCAATAGCCCCCGAGCCCTTCCCACACTCAAGGCCTCCTGGGTGTGCCATAAGAGGCTTCAGGAAAGGGGCTGGTGTGGAGGGAGGTGGTCAGTACAAGCTCTTCTCCATCAGAGGCTGCAGGGGACGCAACAAGGAGGGCTTCACGTTGACCTAATTACTTATATTTTCTTCCTGTCTTAAAGGATTACTTCATAGATCTTAAATTTGAAGATACAGATGGCAACTACTCTAAACCTGAGTCCACAACATGCACAAAACTTGACTACATAAATATCTCTTAACAACCCCTGGAATATATGATCATCAGGCCTCTTTCAGAGCAGTATCTCACACAGGACCACTAGAAGACTCCACCACGGCAGAGACAGAAGGGCGGGCAGAATTTTAGCATAATACCTGAGTGGAGCTTTTGGCCTCACAAATTAAATTGTGCTTGCCCTTTGACCACTCACACTCAATGAGCCAAAGTACTCTGGCTTTTAATATATCAGCAGAGGGATATCCATCTTTATTATTAAATATCTAGCCATACCTCATGTAACTATTTTTATCAACTTATCACAGACTGCTTTCCATCTCCCCATTATTTTACTCTATAATGATTTAGTCTTCAACTAGATTATAAGATCTTTGAGGCAAGGACTGACTCTTACGCTGACCTTGAATTCTTAAGTTAAAAGGGTGCTCCTTTTAATAATACTTTGCATGTCACTGGGCACACAGTGCACTTCATAATTGACTGAAGGATCTGGGAGCAATGAAGGCACCTTCACACACGATTTTTGTTGTTTAGTTACTCAACTGTTGTCCGACTCTTTGTAACCCTGTAGACTGTAGGACCCTTGCTAGGCTCCTCTGTCCATAGGGTTTCTCAGGCAAGAATACTGGGGTGGGCTGCCATTTCCTTCTCCAGGTCACACATCATATTCATGTAAATAAAAATAGGCACCACCTCTGCCCTACTGGTTGCAAGTAACAGAGGCCTGAGAGACCACTTACACTTTAAACAACAGATTCAGAATTCTAGAAGTATCTTAGAAACTGGAGGGCTAGACTGAGCTGATGGCATAGCCAACGATTCTGGGAAAGCATTGTTCAGGTATCTCAAAGGCATCTCACAAGCACATTCATTCTTTTAGCAAATATTTTCTGAGCACCTGCTATATCCTGGGGACTGTTCTATCAGCTACAGTTACAACATGGAACAAGACAGACAAGAGTCTTAGTCTCATGGAGCTTACAGTCTATTCGAAACATTTTTTTCTCAATCTCCAGGTCATAAAACAGTCCCCAGAATATGGTGTGATGTTTACTGAATGCTTCCTCCAATGCCTGCCTTCCAAAGAAAACTCTTGAGATTTTTAAAGTCCCTGTAACATCCCAACCACTGTGAAAACACTATTCTAAACAACAACCATTTGCCTTCGTTCTAGTCTCAGATGAGGGGACTGGGATTTCAGGCCATGGTAACAACTTGAACAAAGACACAGCCATCAAAGTTCATGAGTTTAAGAGATGAGGAAGTGGCCCATTCATCCAAGAGCAGTAATTCCAACCATAGCTGTGCATTAGACTCACCCTTCACAAAACATACTTAAATCTATGTCCTGTACCCCCAAAATTCCCAGTTGATCTCAGATTGGGCATAAGTTTGTTATTTGCCAAAAGTGGGTCTACTACTCCAGACCAGAGCATGATTGCATGCAGATGAGCCAGGATAAGGTATATCAGAGTTATATTGCGAGGGCCTTGAATAGCCTACTGATGAGTATGGAATTAATTCTGAAATAGACGAGGGTCCTTAAAAGACTTTTCAAAACACATGTGTAATGGAATCAGCTCTGTCTGAAAAGGACACTACTGTGTTAGGGTGTAGGGTAAATTGGAGGAAGACGAGATCATAGGTAGGGAAACTTGGAGGATATTTTAAACAACACTAATGAGAGAGAATTAAGCCTGAACCGAGGCTGTGGCAACACAGGAGAAGAGTCAGAACTGTTTGGAGAAACACTGGTAGGCAGACTTGCAGACATGATTATCCTGCGTGAACCCGTTCGAGAGACAAGGAATCAAAACTGATTCTAGGCTTCTAACTTACTGGCTAAAAGGAAGACATCACTCACTGAGGGCAGGGTTCTCAAGATGCCTGTACAATCCAAGCTGGTTGACCACTCCATGACCACTCCAAGCCTTTATAGAAAAGATTAAAGCTCTAAAGGGGAGAAGGACTAGACTAAATAATCTTTAAGATTCTTTTATGCTTAGCATTTTTTAAGGGCTCAAACCTATCTGATGGATGAAGAAATTTAAGATTAAAAGGACACTTCTAACAAACATCTCACCATGTGCAAATGTTTTAAGTTTCCATCTTACTGCACTTAAACGTATTCCACACTTACCTGAACAATGTCCATAACGTGCATATAACACTATTGCTTTAATGATCCACAAACCTGAGCTCCTTTTCTCCGCCTGTAAAATTGAGCTGCTAATAATAATAATAATTTTTACAAGTTATGTGAGTACATTGTCACCACCCAAAGGGCATGAAAGTGAGGGAACACCTGAAAGCAACATTTTACCCAAACTTCTGTGGCTACTGGACAGGGCCACACACAGATTCCATTCAGTCCTGTGTAGTCAAACAAGCTCAGCTGTTTGGTATCTGCTGCTCCGGTTGTAACCTAGTGGGCCAAGTTAATATTAGCTCGCACTGGGTATATGAGGGTATTTTGTAGATGTTTGGAGAAATGACCAGTTTACTTGGTTATATTGACAGCTCTACTGTAAAATTTGCTGGCATTAAAGGTCAAAAAGACCCAGTTTTCCTTTGGTTGCTTCTACCCAAAAGAGAATAAATCTGGGAGCTGAATCACTTCTCTGACAATAATTTATGAATCATGCATCGGCTGTGTTTGAATTGAGAAAGGCTTTCATATCCTTTCCATTAGCTCAGATTAAGTTTTCATATAGATGCTGGGAAGCATGCTAGCAATATCCTTAGCTCATTTTTATGAAAATTTTATCAGTGCTTTTTTCTGTACTACACTCCAATTGGGATGTCTCAGAATCTAAAGCTCAGCTTTGGACATGAACTTCTCTCAACCTGGCTGGCTGCTGCTCTAAAGGTTTCAATATTTTATGGGCTCTGGCTAACTCAGCCGTGAGATTCAAGCTGCAGAGATTTAACTCTAATGTAAAATCATGAACGGATGAAAACTGGGATGTCATAAGTAATACATCTACAAGAGCAGGATGCAGTTACCATTTTTAAAAGAGCTTTAAAAAGAAAACAACATTCTCTGTTCTGTCTTTATGCCCCAAAATGAAAAGCCCCTGAGCTATTGTACTAACATAGGGCCATCTTTTCTTGCCTTGCTTTTCTTCAATTGCTGCTTAATTGTTGTGGTGGGCTGGGGTTTTTTTTTTCCCCTTAAGGTCCTCCATCCACATGAAAGCCCCTAATGTCTGCATTCCAGAGAAATGGGCACCGCATGGTCGAACGTGTATAGGCCAAATCCATTTCTTAGCATCTTCCTCTTTTTGTCTCAAAACTGATTTAAAACATTTGGAAAATCTGTCTATTCAGCTGAAGTGTTCCAGTGCATTCTTTCCTGGAAACAGTGGGGTCACATGTGATCTGTGTGATGGACTTTCCTGCTGCAATCTATAGCCATTTCCCTCAAGCCCTGCAGAGCCTGGCAAAGCACAGGAGCTCTGTAATGGCTCCAGTAACAATGTGCTCTTTGTGCGAAAGAATCCATGGGGAAGAGCTAGGGTAGACTGGTCAGTAATAAAAAAAATTCCAACATTTTTGCACTTATTTATTTCTTCATTATATACTCTGTCATTAAACAGATTTTTTTAAACAGTGGATACCCCTTTCCATAAAACACTGCCCAAGCATGAAAAGAACACAAGGAGAAAATGTTGTTTTTAAAAGACTCTGGTCATCACTGCTAGCTATTAACCTGCTTCAAATAAGATGGCTGATGGCAAGACTGCATTGCATGTGTCTGAACTTGTAAAGGGAGAGATGGTTCTAAATGGAGCTTAATTCGCCTGTTCATAAATGTCACCTGATGTATACATTGGAATAAAACAATCTCTTTCCAATTCCAAAAATATCACAAAATCAACACCCCATGAAAATACCTACAGAATCACAGATGGGAAGAGACCACAGTGATCAGGTGGGTGCTCCTTTCCCTCAGGGCTCTTGATCTTTAGCACCCAAGAAAGTCTGGTGACTGCTCTTAAGAGCTTCCAGATCCATCACCTCCCTCAGGAGCTTTCTGAGTGGCTCATCCTTCTGAAAGTTGCTGTGCTGTCCTTGTATTCAAGAGCAGTCTCTTCCATTGTCAGTGAAGCCGAGCCTCTCTCGTTTAGTTAAAACACACACAGCATGAGAAACAGTTCTTTCTCAGAGACCTCTAATATCCTTGGGAAGAGCAATGAAGTTTCTGCATTTGGTCTTATCTTCTGCAGGGTAATATCAGTTTCTTTAGCACACTATTTTTATACAAAGGACACTTCTTATCCATGCAATCACCAAAGTTAATATTAAACATCCCAGACAAATCTGACTTCAAATGATACTGTAATACTTGAATATTAAAATTTGGGGGCTGGCCTACTAAATTATCACAATTTAATTGTATATGTATATAAATCCATCTGTCTATCCATCATGTGCTCAGTCACGTCCGACTCTCTTTCCAATCCTATGGACTATAGTTCACAGGCTCCTCTGTCCATGGGATTTCCCAAGCAAGAATACTGGAGTGAATTGCCATTTCCTCTTCCAGGGGATCTTCCCAACCCTGGGACAGAACTCACATCTCCTGCGTCTCCTGCAATGCAGGCAGATTTTTTACCATTTGAGCCATCAGGGAAGCCTGTATACACATCTGTGAGAGTGAGAAATGAGACAGCTCATACCAGGCCAGAGAGAGGATGAATTGATTCAGTTTATCTTGGGGACAATTTGGAACTAGATATCAAGAATCTTCAAATATTCATGCCCTTTGACCCAGTAATTCTACTTCCAACAATTCATCCTGAGAAAATAATCGTGATATAGTAGAGACTAAGTTAAAGAATATTCAATGCAACATTATTAATAGTAGCTTAAAAAACTGAAAACAAACTAAATTTCTAGCCACGTCCTAAATTTCTAGGATGATAAAATAAATTCCCATACAGGCAGATGACAGAATAGTTTGAAAGAATTAGAAAATGTTAGAAAAGGCATGGTACAAAACTACATATGTATATACAGTATAACATCTATTTTGCTAGAGCAAGTAATATCCATTTTGTTTGACAAAAACTATTACCAATATTTATTACACATTTATTTTGTGTTCTAAGCACTATACCAAGCACTTGACTTATGTTCTTTCTTCAAAACAAACCTGTGGGTTACATAGTGTTACTATTATCTTTGATTTGTGGAGATTAATATTGAAGCTTAGACAGTGGAAATAGCTTTCTAAGACCAAGAAGGTAGTAAGTGGCAGAACTGGGATTCAGACCCCAATTATATGATGACAGAAATTGTTGTCTTTAACAGTTAGTTATAGTATTTACATAAACATACAAAAAGACTGGAAGTTAATAGCCCAATATATCAAGTTATTATTTCTGATGTTGTAATTGCTATTGGTTTTTTCCTCTTTAAACTTATTTTCCAAGATATCTAAAATGAACACCAATCTCTCTTACAATTGGAGAAAAAAGATACTAAAATTTGGTACTTCTCTCGTTGATCCTTTCTCCATTTACACAGGCACACAGGCACACCTGCTCAGATGGTAAAGAATCTGCCTGCAATGCATGAGACCTGAGTACAATCCCTGGGTCTG
The DNA here is from genome assembly GCA_006410675.1 of Oreotragus oreotragus. Taxonomy (NCBI): domain Eukaryota; kingdom Metazoa; phylum Chordata; class Mammalia; order Artiodactyla; family Bovidae; genus Oreotragus; species Oreotragus oreotragus. Next base: position 16,020 of record SJYX01002394.1, read on the forward strand.
GAAGATCCCCTGTAGAAGAAAATGGCAACCCACTCCAGTATTCTTGCCTGGGAAATCTCATGGACAGAGGAGCCTGGCAGGCTACAGTCCATGGAGTCGCAAAGAATGGGACATGACTGAAGCAACTAATATACACACATACACACAAATTTTTTTCAACCTTCAAAATTCTGTTATCACCATTCTCTGTGTCTGTGTCTCTGTGGGGTCAGAAGGACCCCACTACAGGTAGGAGAATTCTAGTCTCTGCTTTTGAAGGCCATATCAAATTTCCTTTTCTTGCCCAGTGGCCAATTAAAACTCCATTAGAGACAATTTCCATGCAAGAAATGATACAGCCTTCAATCTTTGCATACTGAAAACAAATCAGTTTTATAAACTGATGACTCATTTATAAAACAAGTGAGTTTTATAAACTCATTCTTATTTTCAAGCCTTATTTATAACTGCCCAGGATATGAGTGCATTTTTCTCCTGTTCTACACCATCAACAGCAATAAGAGCTCAACACCTGGATGTTTGCTACAATTCTGGGGTTGATGATGAGGAGAAGGATGTTACAGAAGGCCAGCAAAGCCATAGTTCCTTCTGCCACAATCAAGTTGCCTATAGCAACTTGAAAGTGAATAGATGTATACGGTGGGTGGGAGGGTGTCCCATTTATAGCCCTGATATTTCAGCAAAGATGAATAAGGTCTCATTTCTGCCCTGATGGAGCTAAGAATCTAGTGGGGGAGAAAGGTTAAAATTATAATGTGAGACCTGATTGGAAAAGGCTTTGACAAGGAGTTTTGATCTCATCCTTGGGATATGAAGAGTCCTCAGAAGTTTTTAAGTCATGACATCATCTGACTTACAGAAGCAGTACTCTGATGAAAATGTTAAAAAAAAAAAAAAATTGAGTGACATTCAAGAGACTATCATGAGACTGAGGATTAGCCAAAGAAGAAATTGTGCCAGTCTGAACCAGGGCAATGGGGATACTGATACATTTTGGATATTGACTCTACAAGTCTCCCTAATCAGCTGAATTGGGAAGTGGGTAAAGAATCTGCCTGCAATATAGGAGACCTGGGTTCGATCCCTGGGTTGGGAAGGTCCCCTGGAGAAGGAAATGGCAACCCACTCCAGTATTCTTGCCTGGAGAATCCCATGGACAGAGGAGCCTGGCAGGCTACAGTCCATGCGGTCAAGAGTCGGACAAGACTTAGCGACTAAATCATCATCATCATCATGTGCAATGAGGGAGCAGGAAAAATAATAGTGACCTTTCAAGTTTGGGGCTTGAATGATTAGTGGGTGGTGACACCATTCGCCAAGACAGGGAACACAGACGGAGGATTCTTCAGTTGTTTTTAGAAATGCTAAGTTTGATGTTTCTAAAGGACAAATTGTCAAGGTTTTTAGAAAAGAGTGGGGAACGTGGGTGGTGACCTCATGAGGGTCATTAGCATGGCATTTGTTCTGATTCTGTCATACTTATATGAATTCCAATAAGTGCCGAAGGGGTTGGGTTTTCCTTCTGAATGAGAGGAAGAAGCCAAAGTAGGTTTTTGAGTATGCAACCCTTTACATTTTCCATCCTCTTACCCTAATAGGCTGGCTGATATAACCTGTTGTGGTTTTCTAATTGTTTATGTAATTGTCTGTAAGCCCCTTGAGGGCATAGATTATATACAATGAATTTTCTGAATGGATTAATGGCTGCATGGAATGAGGAAATGGGAAACATAAATAGATTATATAGTCTTTTCTTCCAAGAGTTGTTAAGTCTAGAAGTAGCAAACAGAGCAAGTGAAACTTGCAGGCCCCTTCCCAAGGAACTCTCTTCACAGTCTCACTAGATCATAGCTTCCTCCTTGACCCCTGTTTTCACCCTCTTTCTAATTCCTCCCAAACCAACCTATCACCAAACCGTTGTATAAGCTCAGACTAGCATCTTCTCTGGAGAAGGCACTGGCGAACCACTCCAGTACTCTTGCCTGGAGAATCACAGGGACAGCGGAGCCTGGTGGGCTGCTATTTATGGGGTCACATAGAGTCGGACATGACTGACATGACATAGCAGCAGTCGCAGCAGCAGCATTTTCTCCCATTTGTATTGCTACCACAACATCCCAATGGTTCCTCTCCAATTCTGCATCCTCAAGTCATTACCCATACTTCAGCCAGTACGGCATTTGTACACTATAAGTCTGATCGTGCCATCACCTTATTCAAAGCATTTTAATGGCTCATACTGTAATCAGGGTTAAGAGCCAAACTCCTTAGGTTTATAATAGGGTTTGTTGTCCAAAACCCTTTTGCTTACCTCTCTGCAGGCTTTCCTTTCATACCAACTTGCCTCTTTGTTCTTTGCCCACTCTTCACGCACGCTTGTTAGCCATGCTAAACTACATCTGGTTCCATTTACCTTCTCTTTTCTGGCCTCAGGACTGTTGCACATGCTGTTCCCACAGCCTGGAGCCCTGCACCTTTCCTTTTGCCCTCTCAGTCTGACTAGCTGCAATTTAGCCTTCGGATCTCTGCTCAGTTATCCCCACTGCCTGCAGAAAGCTTGCCCTGACATCTGATACCAAGCCTTGGTTTCATGCTCATTTTATGCCTATCAATGGCACACCCACATTTCTCCCCTAGCAGCAGTTACCAAACAGCCCCATGGTCTGTAGATCTTTCCTCCTCAGAGGTTTGTAAGCTTTTTCCTTTGCTGTTCCCATCATCTAAGGTAGAGCCTGGCACATAATAAACCTTTTGCAAATCTATGGTGGCTGAGCAAATGTCCCACAGTTCAGTTCAGTTCAGTCGCTCAGTCTTGTCCGACTCTTTGCAACCCCATGAATCGCAGCACGCCAGGCCTCCCTGTCCATCACCATCTCCCAGAGTTCACTCAGACTCACGTCCATCGAGTCCGTGATGCCATCCAGCCATCTCATCCTCGGTCGTCCCCTTCTCCTCCTGGCCCCAACCCCTCCCAGCATCAGTCTTTTCCAATGAGTCAACTCTTCACATGAGGTGGCCACAGTACTGGAGTTTCAGCTTTAGCATCATTCCTTCCAAAGAAATCCCAGGGTTGATCTCCTTCAGAATGGACTGGTTGGATCTCCTTGCAGTCCAAGGGACTCTCAAGAGTCTTCTCCAATACCACAGTTCAAAAGCATCGATTCTTCGGCGCTCAGCTTTCTTCACAGTCCAACTCTCACATCCATACATGACCACAGGAAAAACCATAGCCTTGACTAGGCGGACCTTAGTCAGCAAAGTAATGTCTCTGCTTTTGAATATATTATCCAGGTTGGTCATAATTTTTCTTCCAAGGAGTAAGCGTCTTTTAATTTCATGGCTGCAGTCACCATCTGCAGTGATTTTGGAGCCCAAAAAAATAAAGTCTGACACTGTTTCCACTGTTTCCCTATCTATTTCCCAGGAAGTGATGGGACCGGATGTCCCACAGGGATGGGGAAAACATGAACATGTGGCCTGGCAAAACAGGCTTCGTACTTTCTCTATATCCTATCTGGGCTGAGACACCAAATGAGGTCAGCGTTTAATCAATTGGTCTACTAAGTGCCGTTAAACTATAGCTTCTCATGCAGAGTCAGAGATGAAAGAAAACGGAAGTTGAAATTTTCCTCAGAAGTAGAGCAAGCACTGATATTTCACAGAGAAGAGGCTCAGATGAAACATAACCATCTCCTGGTTGCCCTGGCAGGTGGGATGTTATTAGCATCCCCAATAAGCAGTGAGATGAAGATGGAGCCCAAAGCACTTCCTTTTCTCTCTCCTTATCTCCTTCTCCTGCCATCTCCCGCCCTCCCCCTCTCTCTTTCTCTTTCTGCCCCCACCCACCCACCATCTTCCACTCTCTCTCTTTTTCTCCCCTCCGTCCCCTTTGCTTCAGCAACAATCTTAAGACGAGGGGAGTGCAATTACGCAGTGCCTGTTTAAAATTTAAGAAGACAAAAATGAGTTGAGGGTTTTTTTTTTTTCCTTTTTGCAGGAAACAAATTAGCCCACAGTAGACTTGTGCCTGCAAGCAGCCCATTTAATTTGGTTATTTCCTACACCTTGAGGCTAGTTTTTCCCCACTAATTCTGTCAGTCTTTCTCCATATCAGGGCTTATCTCTTCACTGTACCCAGAATCATGTGACATAGCGAGAGTCCTAGCTGTATTTTATCTGTTTAATCATTCCACCACCTTATTCCAGAAAGAATCTAAGGTGATGAGTCATTTTTGTAACTACAATCTCTCCCTTAAATTGATGCCCAGTGGTGTCTAGCAGTGTTTACCAAAGTTTCAAGCCCACATCATTAAGCATATAGCTAAAAATCTATTCACAAAGTTCACGTGTCCCAATACAGTTGGGATAATGAGTCCATAAGCCCCCAAAATGACCAGACCAGGAGTGTCTGCCACTGGCTGTCCAACTGCAGAAGATCCCTTTGCACTGTATCTAGTTTGAGCTGGAGGAAGAATTTGGATCTTCACCCTAAACTCAGGCCCATGTGCCTGGCTTCCTGCTGGAAATTGTCATTTGATGACTCTGCAGGGATCTCAGGTTTGAGATGCCTAAAGTTGAGCTCACTGTCTTACTTGGAGCATAGTGTGGTGGTCAGCCACACAGAATCTGCTGCTAGGTTGTCTGAGTTCAGATCCTGACGCTACCAATCAATAGCTGCAAGTGGGCAAGTTACTTAACCCCGTGCCTCCCTCTCTTCACCTATGAAATGTGGATAATACAGTGCCTTCCCCACAGGGCTCTTGTTGTGGTTTAGTTGCTAAGTTGTGTCCAAGCCAGGGATCGAACCCGTGTCTCCTGCACTGGCAGGTAGCTCCTTTACCACTGAGCCACCTGGGAAGCCCTTACTAGGGATAAACCAGTTAATACGCATCAAGTGCTTAGAACACTTAGAATGGCACATTCAGCGTCTCTGGTCTGGTAGTATTGCTCTTGCAGTCAGTTCTCTCCTTGGTGAACCATGTCAGCATCCACCAATTCTCCAGAAAGTGAATCAACTCCAGGCTCTTCCTAGTTCCTCACTTCACCTGTAACTGGTCTTCCAAGCCTTGCTAACTTTACATTCCTGAGATTCTCCCAAGCCGACCTGCTTCTGTTCACCGACAGGGTGGGACACTGCTTTGGTTCAAGCTTTTTTCTTATCTCACTTGGATGCATGTGACGGCCTTCTAACCCATCTCGGCACCTCCAGTGTTGCCCCCTCCACAAAATGCCACACACAGATGCAGCCGTGCCACTTTCCTGCTTCAGCCCTTACAGCGCCTCTCTGTGGAAGGTCGCTTCCCTCGATGAACGACTCCAGTGCCTTTAACGTCAGCCTGCATCCCCCTTTGCCCACCCTCCCAAGAGCCACCCCGTCTCCAGCCACACGAATCATCAGGAGATGCCTTGCTATCTTGTCTCTGGTCTTTGAACAAGCCATTTTCTCTTGTCAGTAATTCATTCTCTGCCTTCTTCACTGGGAAAGTCATGGTGTTTTCTTCCTGGGCTCAGCGCTCCTCTAACCCACGCAGTGCCTTGTGTGTGCCTCGCCTCACTGCATTGTACTTCTCTCTCCCCTTGGGTATCTACTCTACTCCATTATTTCCCTGATGAAGTGTGGACACGGTTATTGGTTAAGAACTCTGAAACATTCTACCAGGTTTGAATCCTGGCTCCTATCACTTCCTGGCCATATAACTTTGGGTGAGTGACCTAGCCTCTGTACCTCCACCTTCTCATCTAGCAAGGAAATGAGAAGACCTACCTTAGAGGACCATTGTGAGTTTTAATTAATTACTTCATATAAAGTGCTTGGGACCATTCCTGGTACATAGGAAGATATAAATAAATGGAAGTTATTCTAAACCTTGTCCTATTATTAATTGGAACCTCAAACAATGCCTACCAAAAAAAATTAACAACCTTAATAGGTTTTGAGATAAAAGGACACCACGCCCTGACTTGACTCTGTCTCCACTGCTCATCACTGGGCAGCTGGTAATTGCAGAGCATATAGACCTTCCTGCTACCTCTTCCCCTGCAGTGTAGCCTCCTCAGGAGAGGGCTGATTCCCAGGATCCTGGGTGGCTTGGTGCAGAAGGAAGAGCATGCATTTTGGGATGAGGGTCTTGAGTCTGCCACCATAAAACCTGTAGTACTTCAGAAAAACTGCTTAATTTCTCTGTTTCCTCATGTATGAAGTGGAAAAGCATACTTACTTTTCAATGCAACGTATAAACCAAATAGCTCTGTGCTGGCATGTAAAAAACAGCATCTATTACAGTTTTTTTTAAAAGACCTTTCCTCAGCACTACTGAAAAATCATTCTAACTAATCAAAACACACAATTTTCCTGCAGAAGAAGGTATGGTTGAAAGTGTTAATAGACATAATGTCAATAGGGAGAGATATAGGGTCATTAATGAGAGCTTCAGGTATGGATTGGAGATGAGGAATTTATGTTAAATAAATCCTTTATGATATTTTTTTGATTCTCTGAAAGTGAGATCCTGGCAAGTACAATCTGAAACAAGGAGTGTTGAATAAACCATGTTATTTGAAGCTGCTCTGGTATCAGTCTTTGATCCATGCTGGGCCTTCTGCATACGGTAGGTGGCCTTCATAAGTCAGTTCAGTCATTCAGTCATGTCTGACTCTTTGCAGCCCCACGAACTGCAGCACGCCAGGCTTCCCTGTCCATCACTAACTCCCAGAGCTCACTCAAACTCATGTCCATTGAATTGGTGATGCCATCCAACCATCTCATCCTCTGTTGTCCCTTTCTCCTCCTGCCTTCAATCCTTCCCAGCATCAGGGTCTTTTCTAATGAGTCAGCTCTTCACATCAGGTGGCCAAAGTATTGGAGCTTCAGTTTCAGCGTCAGTCCTTCCAGTGAATATTCCGGGCTGATTTCCTTCAGGATGGACTGGTTGAATCTCCCTGTAGTCCAAGGAACTCTCAAGAGCCTTCTCCAACACACTTCTCCAACACCACAGTTCAAAAATATCAATTCTTCAGCACTCAGCTTTCTTTATAGTCCAACACTCACATCCATACATGACTACTGGAAAAACCATAGCTTTTACTAGATGGACCTTTGTCAGCAAAGTAATGTGTCTGCTTTTTAATAAGCTGTCTACATTGGGCACAGCCTTTCTTTCAAGAAGCAAGCATCTTTTAATTTCATGGCTGCAGTCACCATCTATAGTGATTTATGAGCCCCCCCAGAAAAAGTCACTCACCATTTCCATTGTTTTCCCATCTATTTTCCATGAAGTGATGGGACCAGATGCCATGATCTTCGTTTTTTTGAATGCTGAGTCTTAAGCCAGCTTTTTCACTCTCTTCTTTCACTTTCATCAAGAGGGTCTTTAGTTCTTCTTCACTTTCTGCCATAAGGGTGGTGTCATCTGCATATATAAGGTTATTGATAGTTCTCTTGGCAGTCTTGATTCCAGTTTGTGCTTCATCCAGCCCAGCATTTCGCATGATGTACTGTGCAAAGAAGTTAAACAAACAAAGTGACAATACACAACCTTGACATACTCCTTTCCCAGTTTGGAACCAGTCCGTGGTTCCATGTCTGATTCTAACTGTTGTTTCTTGACCTGAATACATATTTCTCAGGAGACAGTTAAGGTGGTCTGGTATTCCCATCTCTTGAAGAATTTTCCACAGTTCGTTGTGATCCACACAGTCAAAGGCTTTGGCATAGTCAAGAAAGCAGAAGTAGATGTTTTCCTGGTATTCTCTTGCTTTTTTGATGATCCAAAGGATGCTGGCAATTTGATCTCTGGTTCCTCTGCCTTTTCTAAATCCAATTTGAACATCTGGAAGTTCACGGTTCACATACTGTTGAAGCCTGGCTTGGAGAATTTTGAGCATTACTTTGTTAGCACGTGAGATAAGTGTTCCAGTTCCAGTTCAGTCGCTCAGTTGTGTCCGACTCTTTGCAATCCCATGAACTGCAGCACGCCAGGCCTCCCTGTCCATCACCAACTACTGGAGTTCACCCAAACCCATGTCCATTGAGTTGGTGATGCTATCCAGCCATCTCACTCTCTGTCATCCCCTTTTCCTCCTGCCCTCAGTCTTTCCCAGCATCAAGGTCCTTTCCAATGAGTCAGCTCTTCGCATTGGGTGGCCAAAGTTTTGGAGTTTCAGCTTCAACATCAGTCCTTCCAATGAATATTCAGGGCTGATCTCCTTTAGGATGGACCGGTTGGATCTCCTTGAAGTCCAAGGAACTCTCAAGAGTCTTCTCCAACACCACAATTCAAAAGCATCAATTCTTTGGCACTCAGCTTTCTTTACAGTTCAACTCTCACATCCATACATGACCACTGGAAAAACCATAGCTTCGACTAGATGGACCTTTATCAGCAAAGTAATATGTCTGCTTTTTAATAAGCTGTCTAGGTTGGTCACAGCCTTTCTTTCAAGGAGCAAGCATCTTTTAATTTCATGGCTGCAGTCACCATCTATAGTGATTTAGGAACCTCCCCAAATAAAGTCTCTCACCATTTGCCATGAAGTGATGGAACCAGATGCCATGATCTTTGTTTTTTGAATGTTGAGTCTTAAGCCAGCTTTTTCACTCTCCTCTTTCACTTTCATCAAGAGGCTCTTTAGTTCTTCATTTTCTGCCATAAGGGTGGTGTATCTGCATATCTGAGGTTATGGATATTTCTCCTGGCAATCTTGATTCCAGCTTGTGCTTCAGCCAGCCCAGCATTTCTCATGATGTACCCTGCATAGAAGTTAAATAAGCAGGGTGACAACACACAGCCTTGACATACTCCTTTTCTTATTTGGAACCAGTCTGTTGTTCTATGTCCAGTTCTAACTGTTGCTTCCTGACATGTATACAGGTTTCTCAAGAGTGTGTGTGGGCCTATGTATATGTGGGCCTTCACACATATGTCCTTGATTCCTACACAGATTTTTATTCCCTGTCCCAGATTGGCCAAATGGATTGGTCCTCTGCTCTACCCGCAATGCCTAGCCCAGTTTCTAGTACATAGGGGATATTCAACAAATGTTTGCTGAATTGTTGAATGAATAAAGGATCTCTTCTTAGACTCAGTCACTAGGGTTGACTGGCTTCAGACAGAGGCCACAGCTCTGCTTACTTACCGTTCCTGGGAATTACTTCCTCCTCATTTGCTGATCAAGTAGGTCATTGACTAAGAGGGAATTATACTTACATTTGTGAGCTATTAATACATACTGCTCAAGTGAGAACTACAGCCTGTTCTAGAGCATCTACATCTGGCCACAGGAGACTGGGCTTCACTCTAATTTTGAAGTTACTTTGTTGAATGCCTTCTTTTTTTAATTGAAGTATAGTTGATTTACATTGTCATGTTAGTTTTAGGTATATAGCAAGGTGATTTGGTCATCTACACGTATATATATATACATATATATATATGCTCATGGATATATATATACATATATCCATTTTCAGAGTCTTTTCCCTTATAGGTTATTATAAAATATTGAGTATATTTCCCTGTGCTCTACAGCAGGAGCTTGTTTGTTTTACATATAGTAGTGTGTATCTGTTAATCCCAAATTCCTAATTTATTCCTCTCCCCACCTCATTTCTCCTTTCATAACCATAAGCTTGATTTCTATGCCTAGGGGTCTATATCTAGGTTCATTTGTATCTTTTCTTTAGGTTCCACATACAAACAGTACATGATATTTGTCTTTTTCTGTCTGGCTTACTTCATTTCATATGATAATCTCTAAGTTCATCCATGTTACTTCAAATGGCATTTTTTCATTCTTTTTATGGCTGAGTAATATTCCATTGTACCATATCTTTATCCATTCATCTGTTGATGGATGTTTAGGTTGCTTCCAGGTCTTGGCTATTTATAAATAGTGTGGCAACTATCTTATTAAACAGCATAGTTTAAAAAAATTCTTTTGTCATGGCAGGTCAAAGCTAGAAGACAATCAAATGCTTTTAAAACATGATTGTTTTGACTTCAGAGGGAGGAAGTCCAGTTGGGAACACAAAGCCTGCCCCTGGAGTAGGAGTTCTGGATTCTAATCCCTCAACTAGCTGTGGGACTTTGGGCCCAGACATTTTGCTCTCTAGGCCTCAGTCCTTTCATCTATAAAATGAGGTGAATTAGTCCAGGGGATCTCCAAGTCTTTCCAGGATGAAAATATATTTAAAGCCAGGTATATTTAGTACATCCACTTCATCATATAGTATTGCTTTTGAATTACCAACATAATGTATCCTAACAGTTCCATTGTGGAAACTAAAATGCAAGGCACTTCTTTAGCTTGAAAATCTTTTTCTAGATTACTCTCCCAAAATTAATATATAGCATAAGCCCAAAGTCCCTGTTCATCTATATTTAAAATGGCCACAAATTTGTGTGTACCTTAACAAATAAGATAAGAACTGTAAATGACATCTATAAGCAACTAGGGGATATTTTCAACATTTATTGTGACATAAAGAATAAGAACTGTGCTAATATTCATGTGAGGAGATTCACTGGTAACTTATCTTGCATGATAGATGCATAGTAATGCTGGGCAGATTCTGCACATAAAAGTAATACATTAGGTATTCAGAATTTCTAGGAAATTGTAATAAGAAACCAAGCAATCAGGAACATAAAAGCACTTTTTCATAGTAATTGTGATTTCAACTCAGAGGTGAAATGAGGTAAAATTAAAGATGTTGAGAAACAAAGTCTCCTCCATTTCTTCTTAGCTCTACTACATTGCAAACCTTTACTCATCTTCCCTCTCGATAGAGGTAGGGCTCTCTTCTCAAAAGCCAGCTTCTCTCCCCTGTGCTACTTACTGCTTTGCTCTATTACGGATACATGCCTAATTCCAGAATTGTGTCTGTGTCCTGTTCATATATCCTCAATCTTTCCCTTCCGCTGATTCCTCCCTTCTTTTCCCTAACCACACACAGAGCTCTGCTGTAGAATAATCTGCTCAGTCATAGTGCAATTTCTACTAAAGGTCCTTCTATTCAATACATGTGCTTGCTCAGTTGCTCGGGCAAGTCTGGCTCTTTGCAGCCCCATGGACTGCAGCCCACCAGGCTCCTCTGTGCATGTAATGTCCTAGCCAAGAATGCTGGAATGGGTTGCCATTTCCTCTTCCAGGGGATCTTCCCAACCCAGGGATGGAATCCACTTCTCTTGAGTCTCCTGTGCTGACAGGCAGATTCTTTACCACTCGTACCACCTGAGAAACCCCAGGGGGGTATTTAATACAGCTCTCTTTAAATTGCTATCTCCATTACCTCTCCACTGTTTAATTTCTTAGCCTCCTAAAAATCATTCCCTCCCAGGCAACTGTAGAGTGCTCTCAGCATTACCTTCCTTCCCCTCCATCACAGAACCTGCAAAATGGTACCAGAGAATAACCAAATGAACAGGTGTGAAGCCTTGGAGTCATCTTGGGCCTCTCCTCTGAATTACAGTTTCAAATATCTCAGTGTCTGCTCAATATTGCCATTTGGATGTAATGCCAGTCACAACTCCTACAGGTAAAAGACAGCACACTGAAAGGATCCCTGAAGGAAATTTGATGAACAGACTCTAAGGAGGAGCGGGAAACATCTGGGGGGCCAACAGGAGATGATGGAGCCCTCCAGGGAACCGGCAAAGCAAGGGGCCATCATCACATCTAGGTTTAAAGAGTGTTGAAGTTGAACTGTGTCCCCCCTCAAAAATATTCACATTGAAGCTCTAGCCCCCTGTTATTCAGACCGTGACAACATTTATAGATAGAGTCTTTATGGAGGTGATTTAGCTAAAATGAGGTCACTAGGGTGAGCCCTAATTTAATATGCCTAGAAAGTGAAAGTGAAGTCGCTCAGTCTATCCAACTCTTTGCGATCCCATGGACTGTATCCTATCAGGCTCCTCCATCCATAGGATTTTCCAGGCAAGAGTGCTGGAGTGGATTGCCATTTCCTTCTCCAGGGGATCTTCCCGACCCAGGCATAGAACCCGGGTCTCCCGCATTGCAGGCAGATGCTTTGCCATCTGAGCCACCCGGAAGCCCCACTTAATATGCCTAAGGTCCTTATAAGAGGACATCAGGTATATATNATTTTCCAGGCAAGAGTGCTGGAGTGGATTGCCATTTCCTTCTCCAGGGGATCTTCCCGACCCAGGCATAGAACCCGGGTCTCCCGCATTGCAGGCAGATGCTTTGCCATCTGAGCCACCCGGAAGCCCCACTTAATATGCCTAAGGTCCTTATAAGAGGACATCAGGTATATATAGAGGAAAGAGGATGTAAAGAAAAAAAGAGAAAATGTCCAGCACAAGCTGAGGTGTGGGGCCTAGGACAGACCCTTCCCTCATTTGCTATCAAAAGGAACCAACCTTGCTGATGCTTTCATCTTGAACTTCTGGCCTCCAGAAGTATGAGAAGACATGTGCCAGTTGTTTAAGTCACTCGAATGTCTCCAAAGCAGAGAGTCTCTCTCCTGGTGTCTCCCAGGGAAATTCTCTTTCATGACACAAAAACACATACAAAAACACGTGTTGGTTTACCCCCAAATTAAAACATAGGGTTACTGATTCTTATGTATATATAAATGAGGAATTCTTATTGTCACAAAGTCAAACAAATCAGAAAATGATAAGGAAGAAAGTTTAAAAAAATGATTAAGCTCTACCACTCTGAGATATTCATTATTAATGTTTCTGTGACTATGATTTCATACATGTTTTAGGCTCAGATGGATACTTACATATAAAATTTTATACAATTGTGTTCATATTATACATGCCCTTTAAAGAAGTTCTCAATACCTGTCTCCTTGTCTTCAATCTTTCTGTTTATACACCTGTCCTCTCCCTTTCTCCTGACCCCATACTTCTCACCCCAGATCTAGGAACCAACATTAAAACTTTATCATATAGTCTTCCACATTTCTTTCCAGGCTCATAGGTCATGTGTGAATATTTAAGTACAAATATTAGTCTTTGGGGAAACAGAATAAAAATTAAGACTCACTTCAAAAGATATTGCTTACCCTTATCTTCTCTTAATTTTTCTTCTAAAAATTTTCTGCCTTCTATTTTCTATTTAAATTTGTAATATAATTGGGATTTATTTTTACATGTGATGAGAGATAAGGGTATAATTTTAGTTTTCCTCTAGGTGGAAAGCAAGTTATGCCAGTATTTTTATTAAATCAGTTATTTTTTCCCCTGAAGTTGAAATATCACCTTTGGCATATGTCAACTTCCCATAGTTACTAAAATCTATTTCTTGAATTTCCATTCTATTTCATTGGTCTTTTATTTTGGTACCATATTGCTTTAATTGAAAGGTCTCTATAGTATGATTTAATCTCTAGTAAAACATCACTGCTTTTATTTTTATTTTTATTATTCTCAGACATTTAATCTTACATGTGTTGCTTTTCTCAAATTACTCTCTATTTTGAGATAGACTTACATGCAGTTTTAAGACATGATAGAGAAAGGCCATGATTCCTCAGTAGTAACATATTAAAAAACTATAGTACAATAGCACAATCAGGATATTGACATTGATATAGTCAAAAAGTACATTTCTATCACCACAAAGATCCCTGTATTTACCTTTTAATGTCACACCCACTCTTCTCCGACCCCTGTCTATTCTTAACTTCTGGCAAACACTTATCTGTTCTCCATTTCTGTAATTTTATAATTTCAAGAATGTTCTATAAATGAAATCGTGTAGTATATAACCTTTGGGAACTGTCTTTTTCCACTCAGCATAATTCCCTTGAGATTCATCCAAGTTGTTGCTGTATCAGTGTTTTCTTTCTTATTATTGCTGAGTAGTATTCCATGATATCAATATATCATCATTCGTTTAACCATTCACTCATTGAAGAACACTTGGATCATTTCCTGTTTGGGGCTATTACAAATTAAGTTAATCTGAACATTCACAATCAGGTTTCTGCATGAACATGTTTCCATTTTCTTGAATAAATGACCAAGAGTATAACTGCCGAGTTGAAGTCATACACTAGTTACACATTTAGCTTTCTAATAAAAGGCCAAACACTTTTTCAGTGTGGATATACCATTCTATATGCTCACGAGTAATGTAGGAGTGATCCACTTTCTTCCATTCTATTTCACCAGCATTTGGTGTTGTCATCATTTGTTATTATAACCATTTGGACAGGTGTGTAGTGATAATTCATTATGGTTTTAATTTGCATTTCCCAAATGACTTGTGATGTTTAACGTCTTTTCATGTGCTTATTTCCATCTGTATATCCTCTTCAGTGAAATGTCTTGTGTCCACTTTCTAGTTGCTTTTTTTTTTTTTTACTATTAAGTTTTGAGAGGTCTTTATTTATTCAAGACAACATTTCTTTGTCAGCTAATGTGGTTTACAAACATTTTACCCCACTGTGGAACTTGTTTTCTCATCTTCTTTAAAGGGTTACTCACAGGACAAAAGTTTTTAATTTTGATGAAATAAAATTTACTGTTTCTTTATGGACTGTGCTTTTGGTATCAAATATATAAACTCTTTGCCTAGCCTTAGCTTCCCTGGTGGCTCAGATGGTAAAGAATCTGCCTGCAATGTGGGAGACTCGGGTTTGATCCCTGGGTCGGGAACATCCCCTGGAGAAGGAAATGGCAACCCACTCCAGTACTCTTGCCTGGAAGATTTCATGGATGGAGGAGCCTGGTAGGCTACAGTCTGTGGGGTCACAAAGAGTCGGACACGACTGAGCGACTTCACTTTCTTTTTTTTCTTTCTTTCTTTGCCTCGCCTTAGATCCTAAAGATTTTCTGTTTTTTTTTTCTTAAAAGTTTTATGTTTTAGCATTTTATTTAAGTCTGTGATCCATTTTGAATTAGTTTTTGTATAAAGTGTGAGGCTGAAGTTGAGATTCACTTTTTTGCCTGAGGATATCCAGCAGCTCCTGCACTGTTATTGAAAAAGCTATTTTCTTCCATCAAATTGCTTTTGCGCTTCTGTCAAAAATCAGTTAGGCATATTAGTGTGGAGATATTTCTGGTTTCTCTGTTCTATACCCATTGATCTCTGTGTCTAACCCTTTCAATACTATTCAGTCTTGATTACTGTAGTTACATACTCTTGAAATCATGGAAGCTGACTTCCTCCACTTTTCATTTTCAAAAATGTCTTTACCTATTTTAATTTATTTTTCTTTCCACATGTACTTTAGAATAATATTGCCTATATCTAGGGAAAATATTGCATTAAGCCTGCTTATTGATTTGGGGATACCTGGCATCATTGCTATGTTGGATTTTTCAATTCATGAATATATGTCTCTCCATACACTACTTGGATTTTCTTTGATGTCTTCCAACAATGTTTTATAGTTTTCATCACACATGTTCTATATATTTGTTTAAGATTTGTATCTAAGTACGTAATATTTTGAGTGACTCTAAATGATCTTTTTAATTTCAGTGTCCATATATTAATTGCTAGTATATTGAAATGCAGTTGACTTTTATATGTTTATCCCATATCTTATAACCTTGCTGAATTCACTTTATGGTTCCATAGGTTTTTATATATGTACTCCTTGAGATTTTTCTGTTAAAACAATCATGTCATCTGCAAATAGGGATGGTTCTTTCTTTCTGATATGTATCTTTCATTTCCTTATCTTGCCTTACTGTCCTGGCCAGAACTTCTCTAGTACTATATAGGAGAGCGGTCATTCTACTCTTGTTACCAGTTTTACAGGGAAAGCATTGAGTCTTATCATAAGCATAATGTTAACTATAGGGCTTTTTGGTAGAGGTTCTTGGTCAAGTTAAGCAAGTTTCTCTTTATTTCTCTTTTTCAGAGAGATTTTTCACTTTGTTTATTTTTAATGAATGGGAATTAGATTTCATCAAGTGGCCATGCAGGGAGGCTTGATAGTCTAGTTACCTCTGGCCAAGTTCCAGTCTCCAAGGGTCCCAAGAGACACAAAGATGTGAAAATCTGGAATAGAAAGGAAAAGGGTCAACTGGAGACAGTTGCTACAATATAAAAATCAGTCAATAGACTTTAACTCTCACTTCTTTGAACATTTCTATAATAAAAGTTCACTTGCTTTGCAAAGGCAGGGTTCTAGCTTCTTTTCTTTCTTACATTTTCTCTATGTCTTTCAACGAAATAACCAGAAACTTATGGTTTGAACTCCTAAGCAAAGAACCTTCTGCCAAGGCCTTGTGTGTGCAGTGTCTAGTTTGACTCTCTTCCAGAGATAGAAAATGAAACCCGATGTATCTGTTCCCTAGAATATAAAAACCACTACTTCACTGTTAGTCTTGTCACTAGGAAAGTGTTAATTGGTCTTAGTTGAAGGCAGATTATCTTGACCTCTGTTAATACTGTGTCCCTGTTCTTTTCTGCCATAGAGAAAGCACTGTTATAACTGACAGGCAGCAACAGCTTCCCAGGTGGGGATAAGAGAAGTATTGCTAATTTGATCAGTGTCGCACTTGCTTTGTTCTTCATTATAGTGAAGGAGAAAGTCAAAGCTTCAGGGAGATTGCAGGGGGAAAGACGTGATCCTGGCCCCAGCTGTTACCTAGGAACCCAAGCAATCCTGGAGGGCAAAAGACAGTCCTTACCAAAAACCTCAAAGTAAAGTGGAATCATTCCTTCCATGTGATAAAAATATTTTATTCCAAATTCTTTCCTTCCTTCACTCATACAAATATTACTGAGCAGCCAAGACAGGTACTGGAGACAGGGCTCCCCTCTTCAGATAACTTATATCCTAGTGAGGAAGGCAAATGTATGACCTAATTTCAATTATTAATAAGAGCCACAAAGAAATGCAATGCAGAGAGGGTGACAGTGATGGGAGAGGCATGCTATTTTAGATAGAGTGGCCTCTCAGAGGGCTGACATTTGAGCAGAGATCTAAATGAAGTGAGGAAGCAAGCAATGCAAAGTTCTAGGGCAGAGATTCTATGATGAATTACAAAGGCCCTGAGGCAGGATAATGCTGGGTGTGTTTGAAAATCAGCAAGGACTTCCCAGGCAGTGCTAGTGGTAAAGAATCTGCCTCTTAATGCAGGAGACCCTAGAGATTTGGGTTCAAGCCCCTGGGTTGGGAATATCACCTGAAGTAAGAAAAGACACCCTACTCCAATATTCTTGCCTGGAAAATTCCATGGACAGTGTAGCCTGGTGGGCTACAGTCCATGGGGCCACAAAGAATCGAAAGCAACCGAACACACACACACACACACACACACACACAAAGGCCAGTGCAATACCCATCTTATACCAGGCAAGAGGGCCCCATCTCCCAACCCCGTCCTCAGGCTCTGTTTCAGAAAGCCTTACATATCACACACATGCACACATATCCCCAGAAATGACAGCTGTGTGGATCACCAGCTTCACACAGAAGCTGGTGATCTGCTCTGGTTACCACAGCACAACCTGTAATTTTAAACAGTTGCCCTCATTATTTGCTCTGTCCAGGTTCCAGACAATTGTTTCTCCATATCTTTGGCTCTGTGTCCCTAAAGCAAAAAGCAACTGTGTCCAGCTGCAAAGGTTTGAGTTTTGCTGAGCTGACACAGCCTTAGTCAGACTACAGTGAGTGAGGGTTTTGAGACATGGGAACACTTTGGCTTACAAAAAAGACAAGTCAATTAACTTTTAAATCCTTTTTCTTAGAAAACATGAACACAGTTGATGCTTGCATAATGAAGGTTGTTTTCCATAGCACAAAGTATCCATTTCCTTGTTTCTCTTCCCATGCCATTCCCTGGCTCTTGCAGTGAGTACAAATTTGGGTAGTATTTGCAGGTTATATATGGACACTGGGAACATCCCTCAATATTAATCAATACATATTTTTCCTAAATTTGCAGACATGTAGGCTCAGATGTTGACAGGTGTGAAGCATCATACTGAGACAACTAGATCCAGAGGTTTGCACATTTTACATTATAAAATATTGAATGGCAGTTAATTTTCAAAAAATTAAGTAAAAATAGCTTTAAAAGTTAAATAAAATTTCAACTTTACTAATTCCATTCAAAACATTGATAGTCATTAATTACAATTTGTATTTGACTTTCAACCTAATAGATAATCTCACTATTTTAGAAGAAAACTAAACTTTGAAAACATAAAAATCTTAATCTTTTAATTTTGTCTTTCTTAAACACCCAGATATACACAATGATAATTAAATTCAGATGTCTAAATGTGTATAAGAGACAGAATTTCAACTTTACTAATTCCATTCAAAACATTGATAGTCATTAATTACAATTTGTATTTGACTTTCAACCTAATAGATAATCTCACTATTTTAGAAGAAAACTAAACTTTGAAAACATAAAAATCTTAATCTTTTAATTTTGTCTTTCTTAAACACCCAGATATACACAATGATAATTAAATTCAGATGTCTAATATCTTATAGAACTTCAGTTATATAAATCCATAAACCACAGTTTCACACTTTTTTTTTTTTTTGCCTTTGTCATTAGAAAGGTATGTTTGCCAAAATGGGAGAACATAATATATTTTAATAGTTTATTAGCTTGATTTAAATTTTTAATATTTAGAAATATGGAATGTGGTCCTCAATTTTTACCTCTTGCCTGGGTCCCACAAATGTTAGGAATGTGTTTGGGCCAATGAACCTAGAGCTGGGGCTGATTCACTTAAGGCCCAGTAGGCCATGGTAAGGAGTTGGGATTGATTCCAAGTTGGATGGGAAGTCATTAGTTGTTTGTGATCTGGGTAGCAACAAACTGGAAGTTCATCTCTACTGTGTAGGATCAATTCAACATTGATTTTTTTGAAAAGAAATATATTAGGTGAAGGATTTTTGAACACCCCCACTCCACTCTTGACTATAAACATGAAAACTGTCATTAAATGTCTTAGGAATTCCAAAACCATCAACTCATACTACCACATTCAAGGAGGAGTTTGGTTAATCCAATACATGAGACTAGGTTGAACTGCAGCAGAGCCTGTTTGTTTAAGAAGAAATTTCCCTGGTACACAATTTCTTTTGGGGAGGCCTTGACTTTGCTCATGCAAACAAACAACGGATAGAGCATACTGGTTTTCCAGGATGATTCCATTCTATTAGGTTGGTGCAAAAGTAACTGTGGTTTTACACTGTTGAACTTTGCTGTTTGATGTTGGAATATATTCTTAAATAAATGTGGTTATGTTATACACAATTTTAATATGCATTTCTCCCTTTTTTGCTAATGATTTATTACTTGCTATGTATTTTATATTTATATTAGGCTACGGAAATGATGTTAGACAAAAAGCAAACTCAAGCGATTTTCTTATTTGAGTTCAAAATGGGTCGCAAAGCAGCAAAGACAACTTGCAACATCAACGCATTTGGCCCAGGAACTGGTAATGAATGTACAGTACAGTGATGGTTCAAGAAGTTTTGCAAAAGAGAGGAGAGCCTTAAAGATGAGCACACAGCGGCCAGCCATCGGAAGCTGACAACCACCAGCTGAGAGTATCATCGAAGCTGACCCTCTTACAGCTACACAAGAAGTTGCTGAAGAACCCAGCGTTGGCCATTCTACAATCATTTGGCATTTGAAGCAAATTGAAAGGTGAAAAAGCTCGATAGGTAGGTGCCTTGTGGGCTGACCAAAAAAAAATAATAATCGTTTTGTAATGGCATCTTCTCTTAACGTATGCAACAGTGACAAACCATTTCCGATCAGACTGCGACATGACGAAAAGTGAATTTTATACAACAGCTGCACAACTGGCGATGACCAGATGAGTGGCTGAACTGAGAAGAGGCTCCAAAGCACTTCCCGAAGCCAAATCTGCATGAAAAAGAGGTCACGGCCACTGCTTAGTGGTCTGCTGTCGGTCTGATCCACTAGAGCTTCTGGATCCTGGCGAAACCATTACATCTGAGAAGTAAACTCAGGAAATTGATGCGATCCACCCAAAACTGCAATGCCTGCAGCCAGCATTCATCAAGAGGAAGGGCGCAGTTCTTCACGACAACCGACACTTCTAAGTTGAATGAATTGGGCTACAAAGTTTTGCCTCATTCACCATAGTCTCCCGACCAACTGATTTCAAGACCACCATTCTTGACCACTTCTTCAAGAATCTCAACTTTTGCAAAGAAAATGCATCCACAATCAGCAGAAAATGCTTTCCAAGAGTTCATCGAATCCCAAGGCATGGAGTTTTACACTACAGGAATAAACAAACATGTCTCATTGGCTGTTGGCAAACATGTGTTGATTGTAGTGGTTCTTATTTTGATTAATAAAGATTATGTTTGAGCCTAGTTAGAATGATTTAAAATTCACACTCCAAAACTGCAATTATGTTTGGTTTGTACCAACCTAATATATTCAGACAGTATGTTCTCTACAATCAGACTGTCTGCCCTGAATCTTGGCTTTTTCACTTTCTAGCTGTGTGACCTTGAACAATTTACTTGACTCTTCTCTATCTCTAAGGAGGTTAATTATAGGATTGTTGTGAAGATCAAACAAAATAAACTACACACACAATTTAGGACAGAGCCGAACATATAGTAAGCACTTAAAAATACTAGTTATTTATCATTATTTCCAACTTCTTGGCTATCCAGTGATAAGACTGAAAAGGCCACATTTCAATTCTGTGAGTTTTTTTTAATTGAGCAATTCATGAAGAAATGGGCTTTTCACAACAGGCAGTATTCAGGCAGGGCCTGCATAATTATCTTTGTGGAAGATTGTAAAAGTAAGCACAGCCTAAGAAGGAAATTGAATTTCATGAGCTCTCTTTCAGTGTCAAGATTCTATGTTTCTTACTATGAATTCAGCTTCCTAACGGTGCTACAGCCTCTCAGAGCTTATAATCTCATAGGAAAGATGAAAATGACTCATACAAAGCAGGTAACAGTAAAGAATGACCCTGATGAGAGGCACTGAGGGTGAATGGTTCAGTGGAGGCATCTGTGCAGGAAGCAGGCAGGTGGACAGCTGGGGTTTTCTTCAGCTCATAACAGAGAGTGACACTGGTTGGGTAGAGAAGGAGAGAGCTAGAGAGAGGCTTATGTCATGGCCCCCAAGCTGCTCTACCAAGCAGGAGTTTCACATATCCCTACCTCTCCCCATCTCAACTGCTGCTTACGCAGCATCCAGAGAAGCAGCTCCATCTGGCCACTCTCAAGAGACAGAGGCCTGGGCTTTGAGGAACATCTGTGGATGCTTGATAGCAGAGGTCAGGTGAATTATCCTCTTTATATTGGGGTTTGGACTGTGTCTCATTCCCTTTACCCCAGTGAGCTGCTCCATTTCCATTACTGACAATGTTGCATAGGAGAAGGCAATGGCACCCCACTCCAGGACTCTTGCCTGGAAAATCCCATGGACGGAGGAGCCTGGTAGGCTGCAGTCCCTGGGGTCGCTAAGAGTCGGGCACGACTGAGCGACTTCACTTTCACTTTTCACTTTCATGCATTGGAGAAGGAAATGGCAACCCACTCCAGTATTCTTGCCTGGAGAATCCCAGGGACAGAGGAGCCTAGTGGGCTGCCGTCTATGGGGCTGGACAGAGTCGGACACGATTGAAGCAACTTAGCAGTAGCAGCAGCAACTCAGAGTGTGGTCCAAGGATCAGCATCTCTGGCTTGTGAGAGATGACGTATTTCCAATCTAAAACCTACTGAATCAGAATCTGCATTTTAACAGGAGCCTAGGCAAGTTGTATGCACATCGAAGTGTAAGAAGCACTTTTACTACAGTGGTTTTCAAGTCTGGAATTGCTGAAGGAGATAATACCTGAGGGAGCTGGATATGCAGGTCCCTTCTCAGGCCTACTGAATCGGAATCACCAAAGATGGGGGTCTTGCTATTTGTATTTTTTAATGTGTAATTTTTAAAATTGGGAGCAAATATGATGATCAGGTGTGGAAATCATTGCTTTAGGAGAAAACCCAGGTGTAGTCTGGACACTCAGGACTCAGAATCAATAACTAACACCAAAAGAGAGAAAAAAAATGTTGTACTAAGAAAAAAATAGGTTGATCCCAAATGATTATGGAGACTAGAAGTCACCCAAGCTCCCAGTAGCCCTGGGGAGTGCTCTGTGTAGGACTTGGCAAGGTACTTTACTCATCTGTAAAGTGGGAGTGTTAAAATATCTACCGCAGGAAGTTTTAAAGCTCTCTTTCTTAGTGAATGAAACTCTTTAATTCTTGCTAATGTTGACAAATTGGACATAGCTGTTGACAGCTACCTAGAATGCTCTTACCTCAGAGACCTACATGGGCCTCTATGGTATTCCTTCAGCTATTTGATCAAACATCATCTTGTCCTAGTCAGGCTTTCCCTGACTTCCCACACGATATAACACAACTTGCCACCACCACCATCACCACTTTTTAATCCTCTTGCCCCTCTTCTTCTTCTTCTTCTTAGCATTTATCCTTGTCTGACATTTCAAGTAATTATTTGATACCTGCCTCTTCCAACTAAACTTTAAGATCCATAAGAAAGAGTCTTTATCTTTCTCTTCATTGCTATATCCCCATTGCCTGCCTTCCAAGCTGGCATATAGTTGGCATCAGTAAATACTTACTGGATGATTGAATTAGTCAGTGCACTTTGATACTAACTTCCCTTGAACTCTTCAAGTACTGGTGATTAAAAGCTAATGGGTCTCCTCAATACACTGTCCATGTATTGTGCTCTATGTGAAGTCAAGGAATGGAAGCAATATAAATGTCCCTCAGCAGATGAACGGATAAAGATGTGGTGTATATACTGGGTTGGCCAAAATTTTCCTTGGGTTTTCCCACTACATCTTGTGGAAAAACCCAGATGAACTTACTAGGCAACCCACTATGATAAAATACTGCTTGGCCACAAAAAAAATAATGAAATTTTGCCATTTGCACAACTTGGATGGACTTTGAGGGTATTAAGCTAAGTGAAATGAGTCAGACCGATAAAGGTGAATGCTGTATGAAATCATTTATATGTGGAATCTAAAAAATGCAATGAATTAGTGAATAAAACAAAAAAGAAGCAGACTCACAGCTACAGAGAATGCATCGCATTTACCAGCGTGGAGATGAAGGAAGAGGGGCAATACAGGGGTGAGGGCAAAAAGGCTATTATGGGGTTACATGAAATCATGGATATAAAATTTTTGAAAATTGTAAAGTACTACAGAACTTAAAGAATCTTTCATTCAATTAAAAAAAATTAATAAAATGAAAGCTAATGGCTGTCTTCAGTATACTACCCAAGTATTATCCTCCATGTCAAGTCTTCCTGACAGGCTTCTGCCCCAGAGAGAACAAGTGATCTTCTCCCTTCTATTATGTATTCTTTCCTCCTATTATTCAATAGTTAATGTATCTTTTTCCACTTCTCTTAGACTATGAGTTCCTTAAAGAGCAAGAACCATTGGTAACTCCTCTTTGCACCACCAGTCCTAGGGCTTGTTGAATGAAAATGTAATGGATTTTCCTACCACAAAAGATGAGTCCATACACATAATCAAGAACAAGGTCTTTCCAACTCCAGAGCTGAAGCTGAGGAAAAAAGGAACAAAACAAAGCAGATCTTAAAAACTTCTTGGCTTCTGCTCCTGAATTCACAATATTAGATCACTTCCCTCATCAAGATCAAAATGAAAGCCCAGTCTTAATCAAGAAGAGTGATGCCAGTAAGTTTAGAGCAGGGCCACAGAGACCTGATGCTGCCAAGGGGAGAGCAAAGTCCAGAATGAAAGAGAAGCCAGTTGAATGGTTCCCAAAGCAATATTCTGGGTCTGAGTCTCCAGCATAAGGAGACCAACTGCATCAATCATTCAGCAGATCTATGATTCAATCTGTTAGGAAAAGCATGCATAGAGCATTTATTTCCAAGTGCCCACGCTGCTGTACTAAATAATAAAGAAAAAGAGAAAGGAGACAGATAATGCAATTGTTCTTTTCCTGCCAAACTCTTCAGCCCTCGCAGCAAAGGCTGCTAAGCCTGTTCTTACCTGGAAATCTGTCAGGCCTAGGAAAGCTGCTTTCCATGGGGGAGCATGTTTGGCAAGATGCTAGCGTGCCCTCACCTTCAAACATTCTTCAGTATCAATTCAGAGACTTAAATGTCAACAAGGACCTACTGTATAGTACAGGGAACTATATTCAGTATTTTGTAATAACCTATAAGGAAAAAGAATGAAAAATATTATACACACACACACACACACACACACACATATATATAATAGCTGGGCTTCCCTACTCAGACAGTAAAGAATCTTCCTGCAATTCAGGAGACCTGGCTTCTATCCCTGGGTCAGGAAGAACCCCCAGAGAAGGGAATGGCTACCTAGTCCAGTATTCTTGCTGGAGAATTCTATGGATAGAGGAGTCTGGCAGGCTACAGTCCATGAGGTTGCAAAGAGTCAGACGCGATTGAGTGACTAACACAGACACACATATATATGAATCACTGTGCTGTATATATGACACTAATATAACACTGTAAATCAACTATATTTTCAATAAAATACAATTTTAAAAAACAAAGGCTTAAATGTCAACATTTTGAAGGACTGGTGAAAATCTACTTAGGGTGTTTGAAAATTTGTCTTTACTAAATCATTTTGTTGGAAAATAATCCTTAAGTTTTCTTTCCCTTTAAAGAATATATTGCTTTTGGTATCTTGAAAAAGTTCTTCACATTCTTACCAAGAGGTTTATATTTAAATAGATTATTTCTCTCTCACATGAGATGAAACCAGTTTTCTCAATTTTCTTCATGCAGTCAATATTTACTGAATGTCCAGATGCTAGATACCACTGTCAGCACAGAAAAAGTAGGGTTTCTATTTGGTGGGGGAGACAACCTATTGCAGGGAAGAGATCTGTCAATATGGCTGTGATGGAGAACTTAGTGTTGATAAAAGTGGACAGAAATGTACATCACTTAATCATTAATTCCAAAATGTACCCAATTACCGGGCTTCTGCTATTTGTATACTTGCCACATATAAACATTTTCTAGCTGGTCTACACTACACATCTCCCAAGTGAAGTCACAAAATAAGCCAGTGTCAAGTCTGAGTAGGGAGATACACCCTCTGCCCTGATTGCTTGCAAATGAGCTGATGAACATTCAGTTGCTGTTCCCCCTTTAATTAATTCTGATGGGCTATTGATGTGCCACAACTGTTTGTCCTAATAATGAGCTCCAAAATTAGAATGGATGCAACCCACTAAGACAGCTGCCACAGAACATAAGCATTCGAAAATGCTCTTGGTCAAGGCAACGGGGTAGAGATGGCTGTAGTTCAGTAGCAAATTCACATGATTATGTCACATGAGTTTTATTTTTTTCCATTTCAGGCATAGTTAACATACCAGCAGGGGTGACGGCAAGAACCACTACTAGCTGTAGAGTTAAGACTGCTACTTCCTATCAGTAGAAAAAGGATAAACATGCAGCCTGGACTGTGCTAATCGAGGAGTCGATACAGCAACAGGCAAGGAACAATTTAGGTCAGTTCCTTGCAATGTTTAATTAGACTAATATATCTGTTTGCAATTAATAGCAGATGTGACAAGCTAATGTGTCCATGTACAGACAAATTAACCTCTGCCCATCAGCTGCTGGGATCTGTGAGAAAGCTGCCATATTTTGCTTCTATCCATCCGAGTCTAAATAAAACTGCAGGATAATTATAAACATAGATGTTAATAGAATATACACTTCACATGAAGCACTGTCCACAGGAAACCACTTTTCAGGCAGGCTTTTAGTGACAACAACAAAAGCGAACATCTGTGCTATCCTTTATATTTTATAAAATATGGGCACATAGATGATGCTTTTATTTCCCGAGTAATCAAAATGATTCCATAATTTTTCACCTGTTGTAAAAGAAGTCTATCTGCTTCTAACACAGTTAAGGGCTTATGTCACTGAAATTTGGTTTTATCTTCTCAAAAAAGAGGTTTCTATATTGTGTCTGGAAACAACGCTTCTACTTCCTAACTTCAATTAATGACTATTACCCAATTCTGAAGGAAGAACTCCAGGAACAGGACATTTTCACAGTGCAGGACTTTTCAAAGGCAAAGATTCTGGGCATTGATTTTGTTCGGTTGGAAGAAGGTCAGGGGCAGGATGTAACTGTCCATAATTGCTACCCCTCTAAGCGTTCCTTCAGAAAAGCCTCCACTCGCCCAAACCCACAGGGGAAATACACAGATTGTCCCAGAGCTGAGCCATCTAGCCCTTTGGGGTAAGAGAAGAATTAGGTCTTGATTCTTGGACTGCAAATGGTTGGTAAGAAGCCAAAGTGGTTGCTGCTGCTGCTGCTGCTGCTAAGTCACTTCAGTCATGTCCAACTCTGTGTGATCCCATAGACGGCAGCCCACCAGGCTCCCCCATCCCTGGGATTCTCCAGGCAAGAATACTAGAGTGGGTTGCCATTTCCTTCTCCAATGCATGAAAGAGAAAAGTTAAAGTGAAGTCGCTTTGCAGGGCTTGCAAATTACCATCTCCTGGGGGTATTTAGGCTGGAGTTAAGGAAGCTCTTAAAGATGTGACATCAAGAAGTCACATTTTTAAAAACTTAAAGAAGTCAAACTTGCTCCCCCCACCCACCAGTAAGCTGAAGCCTGCTCCCACAATCCCCTTGGCTTCTCTCATGCTCCTGACCTGCTTTGACTGTGTCAGTGACTTTTGAAATTCGTAGGAAACTGGGAGTGGTGTGGGAAATGCCCTGTTACATTTAAACAGAATCTAATGACATACTCCCACTCCATTTAGAGTGTTTATGTAGACACTCTTGAAAATCAATCATGTAGAAGCAGTGCTTGGAAGGTGGTGCGGTGTTGGAAATCCCCCACAAGTCAAAACTCCTGCCAAGTAAAGAAGCCCCAGCTTGAGACATAAAATACTTGAGAGGGATATGGGAAATGGACGAATGCAAAAAGGAGAAAGCCCCTGGGATTATTTAGTCTCGAGAAGAGAAAGAAATAGGTCACTTAATGTCTCTTTAAATATAGGAAGGATTATTATTCAGAAGCTGTATCCAGACATATGAACATGTCTCTACTGAGGATAGAACAGGAAACAATGGGCTCCAGCCAGAGAAGGAAAGGATATATGTGTATTAAAGAGGGGCTTCCTAACAGTTGTGGTTATAAAGCATTGTAATGGGATGTTGGAGAGGCTGTCACATCCACTTCCCCACAGAATTTTAAGAACGCAGCAGACACCTCTTGGTAAAAATGGTTTAGATAAAACCTCCCTGGAGGTTGGGGGATGGATCAGATTATTTCTCAGGGGCCCTTTCAGCCCATGTGTTTATCATTTTAAAACTGGATTACAATACTTTTTCAGATAAGCCTTATCTGACAAAACTAGAAGCTAAATCATGTCTTCTCCCCACCTCCCAGGTCCTGTCCAATCTTCTTTGCTGTGCTTATCCCTTGCTTCGCTGATGCCTACTTGACACCTGCTCTCTGGATCTTGTGCGTACACTGTCACGGCATGCTTCCAGGCCCGCAGACACTATCAAAGGTGGATGGGACACTTGTAAGGACAGAGTAGAGATGGTTCCCTGGTGCCCTGTGTACAGACACCGTGGGCTCCCGCACTAAGAAGCTTAATCGCCAAAAAANTACACTGTCACGGCATGCTTCCAGGCCCGCAGACACTATCAAAGGTGGATGGGACACTTGTAAGGACAGAGTAGAGATGGTTCCCTGGTGCCCTGTGTACAGACACCGTGGGCTCCCGCACTAAGAAGCTTAATCGCCAAAAAAGCAAGCCCTGTTTTAACAGTTTTTTAACACTGACTTAAATCTCATTTCAAGACATCAAAACATTTTGCTTTCTTGGGGAAAACTTATGTCATATCACATATGGGTTTGATTTTCCTCAGACTTTGGAGTCACACATTCCATTTACTTACAGCGCCGTCTTGAGTGGCTGGTGCTGGAGGAGACCCAAGGTGGCCGCTACAGTCCTCCGTAACACAAGGTGAAAGTGAGAGGACAAGAATGATGCTTCATGACGTGAAGAGCTCTTCTGAAGCCCCGCACTTTTCCAGTTCCAGATGGTTGCCTGTCTTTCATAATTCAGAGTTTAAAAAATGCATGTTGGGTTTCCAGGACATACCCAAACAAGAGAAGTTTGAAAATTAAGAGTCTAATATTCATGAGGCCAAGAAATTAGTTTGGGTTACCAAGAATCACTCAGTAAAAGTCATTTGAAAATTAATTCAACATCAGAACTGATTGCCAGAAGGAGAATTCCACTGTATAAACAGAAGCAACAAAACCATCAGCTTTAAATTTAAATACAATCACCATCGATGCAAGATGCATAATAGCAATGAATGCACAAATAAATTTTAAAACTCATAAAATAAATCACACTTTTACTTATGGAGTAGTAGGTAAAAATCTTCACCCCATACCTGTGTGCATGCAAAAAAAAAAGGAGAATTCCACTGTATAAACAGAAGCAACAAAACCATCAGCTTTAAATTTAAATACAATCACCATCGATGCAAGATGCATAATAGCAATGAATGCACAAATAAATTTTAAAACTCATAAAATAAATCACACTTTTACTTATGGAGTAGTAGGTAAAAATCTTCACCCCATACCTGTGTGCATGCAAAAAAAAATTCATTTTTAAATTATTTTGGTTAAAATTTTTTTGTGCCCCCATTTAGTAGGATATGGCAAACAAAATCTCAAGCTATCCCAGGTCTCTCCAGTCTTCCCCTGGGAGATCAGGGTTTCTAGGACACTAGTGGGATGTCAGGGGCTTCCCAGGTGGCTCAGTGGATGAAGAATCCTTCTGCAATGCAGGAGATGCAGAAGACACAGGTTTGACCCCTGGGTCGGGAAGATTCCCTGGAGGAGGGTATGGCAACCCATTCCAGTATTCTTGCCTGGAGAATCCCATGGACAGAGGAGCATGGCAGGCTACATGAGGCTGCATAGGGCTGCAATGAATTGGACATGACTGAAGTAACTGAGCACAGTAGGATGTCAGAGCATTAGCCGGGAGATTCTGCTCCTCAGTATCATCTAGTATCCAGGCTAGCCTCCACCCACGTGTCTGCTATCCCACCTGGTCTGTGATCATCACTCCATGCAACTCACTGTGCACACTCTTTGTCCCTGCTCCAAAGCTTCTTCAGGTATGAACTTTCTCTTAACTAGTTCTCCTCCCTCCCAGTGGGTGTGAGGCATCATTATACTGCTCCCATTTATGCTGGGGACTCAGAATTGTTTCAGGACACTTCAGGTAGACAGGATCAGCTACATATTTGTGAAGCCCTGTGCAAAATGAAAATGGTGGTCCTTGTTCAGAAATAATTATTAATTTCAAGAGTTGCTGTAGTTCAGTTGCTCAGTCATGTTCGACTCTTTGCAACCCCACAGACTGCAGCACGCCAGGCTTCCCTGTCCATCTCCATCTCCCAGAGGTTGCTCAAACTCATGTCCTTTGAGTCAGTGATGCCATCCAATCATCCCCTTATCCTCCTGCCTTCAATCTTTCCCAGCATCAGGGTCTTTTCTAATGAGTTGGCTCTTCACATCAGGTGGCCAAAGTATTGGAGCTTCAGCTTCAGCCTCAGTCCTTCTAATGAATATTCAGGATTGATTTCCTTTAGGATTGACTGTTTTGATCTCCTTGCAGTCCAAGGGACTTTCAAGAGTCTTCTCCAACACTGCAGCTCAAAAGCATCAATACTTCAATGTTCAGCCTTCTTTATGGTCCAACTCTCACATCCTACTGGAAAAACCATGGCTTTGACTAGATGGACCTTTGTTGGCAAAGTAATGTCTCTGCTTTTTAATATGCTGTCTAGGTT
>SJYX01002394.1:49326-64934 GCA_006410675.1 Oreotragus oreotragus
AATCCCAGGGATGGGGGAGCCTGGTGAGCTGCCGTCTATGGGGTCACACAGAGTCGGACACGACTGAAGTGACTTAGCAGCAGCAGCAGCAGCAGTAATCACCAGGCTTCCTGATAGTTCAGAGCCATAAACCTTGATGAAGGATCTTCCATTAAGAAGGTGCCAGAAAGAGAATTTTGAATGTCAATCTATGCCTAGGCCATTTCAGGGGTATAGTGAGGGGACATGAGCTCCCCCGGCTTCATCCCTTTCTCTCCGCATGACCACAGATGAGCCACTTAGCTTCTCGGATCCTCAGTGGTAGTATCTACCACATATCATATTGAATACAAGCACCTGTGTCAACGTCAGAAATTCTAAGTGCTCAAAGCGTAATAGTTGCATTTCTTTTTCCTGTGTTTTAGATTCAGCCAGTAACAGCAACAATGTACATCTTCAGCTAGCACTTAGACATTGCTTTTTATGTGTCAAACACTATTCAAAGCATTCAACATCTATTAACTCACTTAATTCTTACAACACAGCAATCTTACGAAACAGGTTCTATTATTAACCTTATTTTAGAGATAAAGAAATTGAAGCACAAAAAGGTTAAGGAATTTTCCAAGGTCATATAGTTAGAAAAGAACCCAGACAGCCTACTCTAGAATCTACTATTTTAAAGCCTGTAAGCTATTTTGTTGTTTGATATGTGGTCTTTTACTTTAGATGAATTTTTATACTCCTGATCTTGAAAACAGTGCATGTTACTAGATAAAAATACTGAGAATATTGAGTAATCTTAGAGTAGGTTGTCCTTCCTAGACAAGACAAGGAAGCTATAACCCATAAAGTAAAAGACAGAATAACTACATTAAAATTTAAAACTTCTAGGTGATTATAAACCAAGTTATAAGACAAATGACAAACTAGAAGATAATCTTGTAAATAATAGTCAACAAGTTAAATGCCATAATATATCAATTATTAAGAAAAAGGAAGACAGTGAAATAGAAAAATTGGTGAATGTTATAAAAGGCGAGTAACAAAAAAAGAAACAAATGACCAATGCATATGAAAATATGCTCAATCTCATTAGCAACCAAGAAATAATAAGTAAAATGAAAATGAGGCACCCCTCTTTACCCACTTGATTGTCACAAAGGGAAAAAATTAATATCCAGAGTAGCAAATGTATGGGCAAAAGAATATTTTTATATGATATTATAGGAATACAAACCACAATATTTTTGTAAAGAAATTTGGCAGTATTTATCAAAACATAAAATGCATATGCTCTTTGATTTAGCAATCTACTTCTAGGAATCTAATCTACGGAAATGTTGTGCGTGCACCCAAACCTATATGTACAGGATTGTTCACTACAACATTACTGATAATGGCAAACAAAGAAAAGTAAATCAAAATTTAGCAAAGAGACTGACAAAGCTATAGCTTTGCAATTAAATAATACAAAGATAGTGGAATTTTATGTGCTGACTTGGAAATATCACCCAGAACATTGTTAAGAAAAGAGGGTTTGTGTATGTGGGGGTGTGTGTGGGTGTGTGTATGTGTGTGAAATGAAATGAATAATACAATTCCCATTTACAAAAACCAAAACCACTCACACATACAAATATAGCATGTAAATATTACAATATCCCTGATATTGCAAGCATACTTTTATAAATGTACAGTGATGGATCTGGAAGGACACATTAAATGGTTAATAATAGTTATTGTAAAAGAAATTAGGCACATGTGTATCTCATAGGAACAGCGCAAGAACTTGAATTTGCCTAATTCCTTATCTGTAAAGGAACTCTACATTTAGCACAGTGCTAGCCAGTATCAGCGGAGAAGGCAATGGCACCCCACTCCAGTACTCTTGCCTGGAAAATCCCATGGACAGAGGAGCCTGGTGGGCTGCAGTCCATGGCGTCGCGAAGAGTCAGACACAATTGAGCGACTTCACTTTCACTTTTCACTTTCCTGCATTGGAGAAAGAAATGGCAACCCCCTCCAATGTTCTTGCCTGGAGAATCCCAGGGGTGGTGGAGCCTGGTGGGCTGCCATCTATGGGGTCGCACAGAGTTGGACACGACTGAAGTGACTTAGCAGCAGCAGCAGCAACCAGTATCAGAGCGGACATTGACTTTTACTCTGTAACATTTTATACTGCCTGAATGTTTGACAATGAACATATATATTTGTGTATTATTTATGCAATTTCAAGATTTTTAAGGAATCAAGTACAAAGAAAATAAAACAGAAAAAAAAAATTTAATGTGCTGTGGTGGCTAAAAAACACCCATTAAAAATATCAGGTCCTTATCCCTGGAACCCCTAAACATTAATACCTTATTTGGAAAAAGGGTCTTTGCAGATGGGATTAAATTACCGATTTTGCATGAGTGGATTATCGTAGATTATCCCAGGGGATAATCTAAATAAAATCCTTATAAGAGGGAGACACAGAGAGATTTAACTTCACCAAAGAAGTAGGTGAAGATGGAGCTGAGACAAATTTGAAGATGCTGATTCTGAAGATTTGAGTGATAAGGTCACAAGCCAAGGAATGCTGGCAACCACCAGAAGCAAAGGCTCCAGGGAGCCCAGTCCTGACAGTATCTTAAATTTGACCCAGTGATACTAATTTCAGAATTCTGGCCTTTAGAATTGTGAGGTAATAAACTTATGCTGTTATAATCCACTCAATCTGTGGTAATTCTTACAGTTGCCACAGGATCCTATATGCATACATTTTAGAAAATTTAACTTGTAATCCCACTGCCCAGGAATAACAGTGAACTTTTTTCATGAATTTCTTTCTAGAACTTTTACTTTTAAAATATGAATATACACATGATCATTTTTGTAAGTATAGCTGATGTACGATAAACTGCATATAGTTAAAATACACAACTTAGTGAGTAGGATTATCGTAGATTATCCCAGGGGATAATCTAAATAAAATCCTTATAAGAGGGAGACACAGAGAGATTTAACTTCACCAAAGAAGTAGGTGAAGATGGAGCTGAGACAAATTTGAAGATGCTGATTCTGAAGATTTGAGTGATAAGGTCACAAGCCAAGGAATGCTGGCAACCACCAGAAGCAAAGGCTCCAGGGAGCCCAGTCCTGACAGTATCTTAAATTTGACCCAGTGATACTAATTTCAGAATTCTGGCCTTTAGAATTGTGAGGTAATAAACTTATGCTGTTATAATCCACTCAATCTGTGGTAATTCTTACAGTTGCCACAGGATCCTATATGCATACATTTTAGAAAATTTAACTTGTAATCCCACTGCCCAGGAATAACAGTGAACTTTTTTCATGAATTTCTTTCTAGAACTTTTACTTTTAAAATATGAATATACACATGATCATTTTTGTAAGTATAGCTGATGTACGATAAACTGCATATAGTTAAAATACACAACTTAGTGAGTTTTGATATATACATATATGCATCCGTGAAGCAACCCCACAGTTGATATACAAATATTCTTGTTCCCCCAAATTTCTTCATACTCCTTTAGAATCCAACTCTCCCTAGATCTCTGCTGTCCTCTGTCTTCTAAAACTATAGATTAGATGGTATTTTCTAGAATTTCATGTACATCCTCTGTTTTTATCTCTCACGTATCACCTTGGCATAATGATATTGAATTCATTTACTTTGTCAAACATCCCAAGAATTCATTTCACTTTATTACTGAGAAATATTCAATTATAGGACGTACCATGGATTGTTAACCCATCCCACTGTGGATGGACATTTGGATTTCCAGGTTTGGGGTACTATAGATAACACTGTTTTATGGATTTGTAAACAAGTCTTTGTGAAGATACGTAGTTTTATTCCTCTTCGGGTAAATACCTAGGAGTGAAATGGCTGGGTCAAATGGTGAGTGTGTGTTTAACTTTTGAAAAAGCTACCAAAAGAGTCTGCTCAGTAGGCATCTTCCTCCTTGTTCCCAAGAGTTCTGGAAGGACTCTTACACAGAATAAATCCTTTTACAGCAAGGTTCTCAATCAAGGTTACTTAAATAGCCTTCAGGGGGAGTCAGGGAACCTTCTGAAACTATATGCAAAGGTTTTTCTGACTGTATATACATATATATGTACATTTTTTGGTGAAAAGGTTTGTAATTTGCATCTTTTTCCTAAAGGGGCCCTGTCCTCTCCCAACAAGTTTCAAAACACCACTTTATGGACAAAGCTTACCCTTAGACCACCCTGCTTGAGATAAGCAATCTAATTAATCAACAAGTATGCACTTATTGAGCACAGTCAGGAAAAGCCATAGCCAGCATTTAATACCAACTAAGGAAGCAGTAGAAAATACTAAACAGAGAATGTGGGAGGCAGAGAGACAGCTATAGTCACTGAGGGGAGAAAGGGAACATCACTGGGTCCTTAGGGAAAATTTTAAGGAGGTGGGACAGGAACTGCAAGTTAAAGGATGAATGTTTCTAAGATTTGCTCTCAGGTATAAACAGGAAAGAAACTCTCTGCCCTCAAGTCCCCACTCTGTATCAGTGAGTGACTAGGGAGCTCTGGCCACCAGATTACCATTAAATGCAACTTGGCTGTTGTCCCATTGGGTCATCAGCATTCAGCTAGTGCCATAACATAAAGGGAGAAAGCATTACACTGAAGAGAAGATAAGAAGAACAGAGCAAGCAGAAAATAAAATGCCTTGAGTCTATTTTGCAGACTCAAACCCACTAATCAATTTTTCCAACTCTAAGTTGAACTAACATAGGACATGACATATACCAGATCAGTAGTAGCACAGAACATTTTGACATAATCTAGCCATGGAAAAGAAAGTCATTTTAAAGAAGTTATTAAGCCATCTGGCTAAGGGAGCTGCCTGCCAGTCCACATCTCGGCTGCTAAATCTGAGTGGGCCTCTGGTCTCCAATCTAAATTCCATTAATGCTGGACACACTGTTTCACTCCATAATCCAGCAGACACACTTGATATTTAAAGCAGGTTACCTATTTTTAGTAGGTTGCAGAACATCTGTCGGCCTTTCTCCTTAATAGCCTGCTCAGTAGATGAGGAGGAGAAAAGCAGGATAAAATCATTTTGTTGTTCAATACCATGATTAGTTTTCTCAAGTTGACAGCCAGCCTTAACAAGATTCTCCTCTCCAGGAAAGGTTCTTTTGATGGATGGTGTCCCTGTGGCTCTAAACTGAATAGCAGAAGCAAGGAGGAGATGAATTCTATCTTTGGAGAGAGTCTTCCTCCTGCTAACTCAGGTGTGATTGATAAAACCCCACATCTCGCATAGCCCCAAAGCACAAGTCCGTGAGAAAGGACAGACTTTTTTTTTGCTTTGTTTTAACCGAATTATTCCTGGTTCTGTCTCTTCTGGAGCTGAACTTGGTTACAAATAATAATCTGGGACCAGAACCAAGTTTAATATCATAGTACATTTTGGGAGAAAACAAAAATTCTCCAAATCTCAATTAAAAAACAAAATGTCATGTTGTTACCAAAACAAAGGGATATACACTGGTTGAGAAATTCAGAGAGCTGGGTAGGTAAATGGTTGATGAATTATAAAAATTACAACAAATGATTGTAATAAAGGTCCTGGTTTTTCTCACTTCAGTTCTTTCCAAACCTGAGTGCAAAACTCACATTTCTTTATAAAAATATGCCATGCTCTTGCCAGTGTGAGGAAACATTTCTTCCTTTGTGAACTAGCCCTTTAGCCTTTGAGTCACTTGGCCAAGATGTGTCCTGGAAGAAAATACGAGAGGGAAGCTCACCTAAGAGGTCTGACAAGATTTCATTTAGGATTTTGATGACATAAATGACCCAAAGGCTGGAAATAGAGTTTTAAAAATAAGAGGGGAAAAAACCCTCTTCCTTTGCATCCATGTATTTATAATTACACATAAATACATTTATAAATTTCTAAATTTAGATGTAAATGCTATATTTATTTATATTCACTCATGTCCATTATATCTATATGTGGGATCTTAAATGGTATCTGTGAAACAACTTAGATAAATAATCCAGAAGACTCTCATCACATGGACTAGAACACTGCATCTTTAGGAAATAGATATGTTTCTTGTAATTTTCTATTTGAAGAGGAACCTGAATTTAAAGGCAAATCTTCAACAAAACTAATCATAAAAAGATTTAAAAACACACAGTTTGAAACAGAAAAATATTCCACACTTAAGTGTCTTAAGGAGGTCTCCCGGGTGGCTCAATGGTAAAGAATCCTGCCAAGCAGGAAATGCAGGAGATGTGGGTTCGATCCCTGGGTTGGGAAGAACCCCTGGAGAAAGAAATGACAACCCACTCCAGTATTCTTGCCTAGAGAACTCCATGGACAGACGAGCCTGGTGGGCTACAGCCCATGGGGTCACAGAGTCAGACACAACTGAAGCGACTAAGCATGCACTAAGTGTCTTAATAATGACAAAGTATTTAGTTACCAGACTTGACTGAGAATGAAGTATAGTCATTAAAAGGCACTTGTGATTATAAAACAGCATTTGTGGTAGGTTAGCTCACAGAAGGTTGCCTCACACCATGATTTCCTGGGGAGAGGGTAGTTCATGAAATGGTTGCATGTATCTGATATGTTAGCTCATTTATATTTGCAATGAGTAAAAAGCAACAAACGAAATGGCACACGACTTTCTCACTGGATTTCAGCCTGAACTTCTGAGAAAGTTTTAGAATTATTAAATGTTATAACCATCTAGTCAAAGCTACGGTTTTTCCAGTAGTCATGTATGGATGTGAGAATTGGACTATAAAGAAAGCTGAGCACTGAAGAATTGATGCTTTTGAACTGTGGTGCTGGAGAAGACTCTTGAGAGTCCCTTGGACTGCAAGGAGAGCCAATCAGTCCATCCTAAAGGAAATCAGTCCTGAATATTCATTGGAAGGACTGATGCTGAAGCTGAAGCTTTGATACTCTGGCCACCTGATGTGAAGAACTGACTCATTGGAAAAGACCCTGATGCTGGGAAAGATTGAAGGCAGGAGGAGAAGGGGGCGACAGAGAATGAGATGATTGGATGGCATCACTGACTCAATGGACATGAGTTTGGGTAAACTCTGTGAGCTGGTGATGGACAGGGAGGCCTGGCCTGCAGCAGTCCAGGGGGTTGCAAAGAGTTGGACATGACTGAGCAACAAACTGGACACTCTGACAAAGACATAATAACAGAACTTCCATTTAATAAAATATTTATGTACTGGCTGAGAAGAAGTCTTTTCAGTAAGTTAATTGAAAATAGAAAAAGTAAACTGTTGGGAATCACACTAAATCCATCTTGAGAAGCAGGGATTTTTAAAGTGATTGATTACAAGTTCTGTAACATCTCATTGTGGTACACATTTAGTTAGTTCCTGTTGATACAGCTACTTTTCAATTTTAACTTTAAAAACATAACTGGGTATCTCTGTAACACAATTATTTAAGGCGTGCAACTGTTAACCAAAAGATTGGTGGTACAAACCAAACCAAAGATATAATTTGACATTTTAAAAATTTATATTTATTTCCTTGTTGTTTGTCATCTGTAGATTCCTCATATAAAATTTACCCTCCACTATTTGTGGTCCTAGCCACTTCATGTCTGATACTTGCCAAGGGCTACACCAGCTTCCCAACTTGATTCTTACGGAATATCTTATGGGATATTGGATTTAAACTGGGATAACAGAAATTCCTGAAACAGAGACCTAAGAACTCAGGTTCTGGTGGGATAAAGTTTTTAACAACAATGAGATACCAATACACACCTGTTAGCGTGGCCTAAATCTGAAACATTGACAGCACTCAGTTCAGTTCAGTTCAGGTGCTCAGTCGTGTCCAACTCTTAGCGACCCCATGAATCGCAGCACACCAGGCCTCCTTGTCCATCACCAACTCCCAAAGTTTACCCAAATTCATGTCCATCGAGTCGGTAACGCCATCCAGCCATCTCATCCTCTGTCATCCCCTTCTCCTCCTGCCCCCAATACCTCCCAGCATCAGGGTCTTTTCTAATGAGTCAACTCTTCAAAGTATTGGAGTTTCAGCTTCAACGTCAGTCCTTTCAAAGAACACCCAGGGCTGATCTCCTTTAGGATGGACTGGTTGGATCTCCTTGCAGTCCAAGGGACTCTCAAGAGTCTTCTCCAACACCACAGTTCAAAAGCATCAATTCTGCAGCGCTCAGCCTTCTTCACAGTCCAACTCTCACATCCATACATGACCACAGGAAAAACCATAGCCTTGACTAGATGGACCTTTGTTGGCAAAGTAATGTCTCTGCTTTTGAATATGCTGTCTAGGTTGGTCGTAACTTTCCTTCCAAGGAGCACGTATCTTTTAATTTCATAGCTGCAATCACCATCTACAGTGATTTTGGAGCCCAAAAAAATAAAGTCTGACACTGTTTCCACTGTTTCCCCATCTATTTGGCATGAAGTGATGGGACCAGACGCCATGATCTTCGTTTTCTGAATGTTGAGCTTTAAGCCAATTTTTTCACTCTCCTCTTTCACTTTCATCAAGAGGTTTTTTAGCTCCTCTTCACTTTCTGCCATAAGGGTGGTGTCATCTGCATATCTGAGGTTATTGATATTTCTCCCGGCAATCTTGATTCCAGCTTGTGCTTGTTCCAGCCCAGCATTTCTCATGATGTACTCTGTATATAAGTTAAATAAGCAGGGTGACAATATACAGCCTTGACATACTCCTTTTCCTATTTGGAATCAGTCTGTTGTTCCATGTCCCATTCTAACTGTTGCTTCCTGATCTGCATATAGGTTTCTCAAGAGGCAGGTCAGGTGGTCTGATATTCCCATCTCTCTCAGAATTTTCTACAGTTTCTTGTGATCCACACAGTCAAAGGCTTTGGCATAGTCAATAAAGCAGAAATAGATGTTTTTCTGGAACTCTCTTGCTTTTTTGATGATCCAGAGGATGTTGGTAATTACATCTCTGGTTTCTCTGCCTTTTCTAAAACCAGCTTGAACATCTGGAAGTTCACAGTTCACGTATTGTTGAAGCTTGGCTTGGAGAATTTTGAGCATTACTTTACTCAAGTAATGTGAGATGAGTCCAATGTGCGGTAGTTTGAGCATTCTTTGGCATTTGTTTTCTTTGGGATTGGAATGAAAACTGACCTTTTCCAGTCCTGTGGCCCGTACTGAGTTTTCCAAATTTGCTGGCATATAGAGTGCAGCATTTTCACAGCATCATCTTTCAGGATTTGAAATAGCTCAACTGGAATTCCATCACTTCCACTAGCTTTGTTTGTGGATGCTTTCTAAGGCCCACTTGACTTCACATTCCAGGATGTCTGGCTCTAGGTGAGTGATCACACCATCATGATTATATTGGTTGTGAAGATCTCTTTTGTACAGTTCTTCTGTGTATTCTTGCCACCTGTTCTTAATATCTTCTGCTTCTGTTAGGTCCATACCATTTCTTTCCAAGATGCAGAACAACAGGAACTCTCATAAATTACTGGTGAAAATGACACAGTCACTTAGAAAAGAGGTTGGGTTTTTTTTTTCTTTTTTACAAAACAAAACATACTCTTATTGTATAATTCAGGAATCACATTCCTTGGCATTTACCCAAAGGAGCTGAAAATATGTCCATATGAAAACCTTCACACAGCTGTGTATAGCAGTTTTATTCATAATTACCAAAATTTGGAAGCAACTAAGATGCCCTTCAGTAGGTAAGTGGATAAAGAGTCATTCATCCAGACAAATGAGTTTAAAAGACAATCCTTGATTTTCAATACTTAAAAGACATGAAGGAACCTTAAATGCATATTACTAAGTGAAGGAAGCCAATTTGAAATGGCTGTATACCGTATGAATCCAACTCTATGACATTCCGGAAAAGGTAAAACTTTGGAGACAGTAAAGAAGATCAATGGCTGGGAAGAAGGGGGAAAATGAACAGATTGAGCACTGAGTATTTTTACGGCAGTGAAAATATTTCATATGATACTATAGCGATAGATACATGTCACTATAAATTTGTCAAGACCCTGGAGCATGGACAACACCAAGAATGAACCCTAATGTAAATTATGAACTGCAGGTGAAAATGATATGCCAGTGTAGATTCATCAACTGTAATTAATACACCACTCTTGAGAGAGATGTTGATAATGCAGACGCTCTGCATGTGTGGGGCAGGGAGTATGTGGGAAATCTACCATCCTCTCAATTTTGCTATAAACCTAAAACTGATATAAAAAATAAAAAAAATTTATAGGTAGAGTGAGTCTAGTTTATGTGTGAGTGCATGTTCAGTTGCTTCAGTTGTGTCTGACTCATCCCAACCCTATGGAATGACGTCATCCAGGCTCCTCTGTTCATGGGATTCTCCAGGCAAGAATACAGAAGTGGGTTGCCATTTCCTTCTCCAGGGGATCTTCCCAACTCAAGGACTGAACCTACATCTCCTGCATTGAAGGCGGATTCTTTACCCACTGAGTCACCTGGGAAGCCCGCCTAGTTTACAGATAACTAAGAAAGACAGAAATATCTCATTTAGATGAAAGACAACAAAATGATCAGATATGATTCACTTAATTTTTCTCTCAGTGGGTGTAAATAACAAACCAACTTAAAGATAGTTGAGTTTTGATGAAATACTCTTTTTTAAACTAAAAGAGCTATTTTAAATATAAATGTCATCAGTATTTGAATGTATTCAATCCGCAGTGCTTTGGGTGGGTGGGGATGGGTGGAATTGGAGTGGGAGTGAATTTCTTCAGAGAGAAAAACCATTGTGTTTGGTACTGAGTAGACATGAAGAGTTGAAATTATACCAATTGTGTTGGCTACATGTTTACATAACCAGTGAACTTGAACTTTTTTACGGTACACTTTCATATACAAAGGCTCAATTAAAACACAAAGTAAAAGGAAACCACTAATAGTCACTTGAAGTCAAATACATATAATTTAAGGGAGAGAATAAGATGCTAGCTAGTTAAAGCTTGCGGTTTTACTGTTTTTAAAAGGAGGTTTTAAGATGTTTTTTATGCCCCTCAACTTTCACATCTTGCATTGAAGGAGTTTTTTTTTTTTCCTTCATTGTCTCTATGGTGAGATAATCAAAGGAGAAATATATGAGAAGCTGGATAATTTCAGAGTCTTCATTTCAAACCATTAGAGCTGAATTGTATCATTTCCTTTCTAAAAATTGAGGCTGTCTAAAAGTGAACAGATGAAAGGTCTCAGCTTTCTAGGATACTTGCTCATCCACTTATACAAATAACATATAATAACATGCATTCTAAGACTAGTTATTTTTCCTTTAGTGTCTCAAAACAGTATGAATTGATGCAGCCTAGATCAGCTATTAAGCCCCTCAGTTGCCTGCCCATCAAGATTGGTTGGCAGCTGAGGTTCAGAGAGCTGCATTATTGAGCCATGGCATTACCAACCAATGATCATCATATGAAATTAGATTCTCCATCAAAAACAAAATTTTTGTGGCTGAAATTATGATTCTGGGTGCAGGCCTCTAGCTCAAGCATCAACATTGATGCAAAATTGATGAAACTTCCAAGTGAAATTGCACTGTTTGATCTTCACAGCCCTGGAATAACATAGCCTAAAGCTACGGTTTCTGTAAACTTACTTTGCACAAACGACTTAGCCAGTACGGATGTATTGACATAGAGTGCCCATGAATGACATTAGGGCTACTTAGAAAAGAGACAAAATAACAGCAAAAGAATGCAGCAATTGGTTCTGAAAATTACCTTTTCCCAGTGAACCTCTCTGAAAAATTACCTTTTTCTGCTGAATCTCACTCAAAAATTACCTTTTCCAACTGAAGCTCTCTCAAAGTGCCTTGATGTTAAGCAATATAGTTTTAAGCTGAAAATGTCACAAGGCCATGAAAAGAAATTGATAGAAAATTTCAGGGTTTCTTGTTGATATTTGAAGCAGCCTGTGGATTTCTGTTCTTTAACACAGATCTGTTCTGCTGTGCTACCACTTTGATTTCTGTATTGCCCAAAACAGCATGTTTCTAGGCTTAATGGCTTCACAGAGAAGAGTATGAAGGTGATTTAGTTATTTCTGCCAAGGTTCTGTTACCAGTAGGAAATTGGTAAACAGATGTTTTCAAAATCTCCTCCATTCACTGTGGAACTTTTTAAAAAGTGCAGTAAATAAAATTTTGAAATCT
This sequence comes from Oreotragus oreotragus, assembly GCA_006410675.1. Lineage (NCBI taxonomy): Eukaryota > Metazoa > Chordata > Mammalia > Artiodactyla > Bovidae > Oreotragus > Oreotragus oreotragus. The sequence goes on from SJYX01002394.1 coordinate 61,523, forward strand.
CTTTGTCCTTTAAAAGAAACTATAATTTTAGCTACTATAGTGTCCTTTTAGGAATTATGTACTTGAGCTGAGTTGTTGTGTTGTTGTTTTTTTGTTTTTTTTTTTTTTTCCCCTAACAGGAAGAATTTGATTTCTTCAGTCAAAAGATGCAGAAAGGACATAATTTATCTTGGAAGAAGGATCACTGGACTAGACATCCAAGAATTTCATCCAAAGGCTCTAGCCTTGNTTTTTTTTTTTTTTTTTTTTTTTTTTTCCCCTAACAGGAAGAATTTGATTTCTTCAGTCAAAAGATGCAGAAAGGACATAATTTATCTTGGAAGAAGGATCACTGGACTAGACATCCAAGAATTTCATCCAAAGGCTCTAGCCTTGAGTCTATCTCTCACAGAAGCATGACCTTAGGAAAGTCCTTGGGGAATGAGGGAACGGACAGGATAATGTCAGAGGTTCCCTCTAACTCTAAATTTCTAGTTTCCTCTTAGTCCAGATTTAAAGACAAAACATGTATTAGGAACTTTTTATTATTGTTATTACAGATGTTAGTAAAAGACAAGCTGTAGAATTTTTTGCTTGTCTGGGTTGCATGCCCTTTAATTTTTAAAAAAGTTTTTAGGCCTCATCAGTTCAGTTCAGTTCAGTCGCTCAGTCGTGTCTGACTCTTTGCAACCCCTCATAGAAATAATTTAATTAAATGAGCTTTGTAAGTAAGAAGGAAAAGGATATTAACATCACAAATTTTTTTCACAAGCCTGATTGCATGTATGCTCTTTAAGAATAGAAGTTCCTCAATCTGAGATGTTTTGGATCTGATTTCATAAAGGAATTAGATAGCTGGTTACAATACCTGGGGAAGTGATCAAAGAAACTGACCTCCCTGCGGTGAATTCAGCCTCCTTCTTGTTCACCTTTTCTTCTCTCTTCTCTTCCTCTCTGCCTGTTTGTTTCTTTCTGCCTTCAACTCTCCCTCTCTGCTCATCTCTTCTCTTTCCCTCCCTTCCCTTTCTTCTGGCTTCACTCATGAGCATTTTAATTTCCCCTTAGTACCTGCTATGAAGACCTTGCTGGTAGAATGCAAGATTATGAATAATATGGACTGCTATAGTAGATCAATGTTCAATATTTTTACAAATTCATGAAATAATTAAGATTAAACATGAACCAAATGGCCATTTTGGGTAAGTACTTAATTGTTAATATTGATTAAAATCACTTTTCTTCTAAAGCTGAGGTTAAATAAACCTCAGATTGTTATAATGTCTAAATGTTTATGTCTAAAATTAATTAGAACTTTATTGTTAAATTTTAATAGTCAAATGTAAAAGTTCTGACACTATAATTCTGGAATAATAACATCTTCATTTGCTCATTGCTAAATTTCCTTTGCAGTCTTTATTTGTGATTCAAAGTAGATTCTCATTTTCAAGGAGCATACTTGATATTTGATAAACTGTTTTGTGCAAAACAAAATAAAAATTTTTAAGAACACTTTGTAGTAGCATTTTCTGTGAGAAACTATAGCTGTTTCCTAATTTGGACAGATATTTTTTAAAATCTTTCATCTTCAATTATAGAATATGGTTGACAATCAAAGTAATAATTACAGAAAGCTTTTAATTAAAAATTTTAAACTACATAGATCCAAAANCACTTTGTAGTAGCATTTTCTGTGAGAAACTATAGCTGTTTCCTAATTTGGACAGATATTTTTTAAAATCTTTCATCTTCAATTATAGAATATGGTTGACAATCAAAGTAATAATTACAGAAAGCTTTTAATTAAAAATTTTAAACTACATAGATCCAAAACTAAGAAATTATCTTCTAATGAATTTTTGTAAAGCCTATTATTTTGAAGTTTGATTAATGAGACTAAAATGTGCTTCAGTGACTTCTTTTTTTTCCTTATAGTTTTTCTTTTTCTTCATGAACTTTATATTCTTCACTTTATGATGGTACAAGATTTTTGAGTTTTTTCTCATACAGTCTTGAAATTGAAAAGATGTTCTGCTTCTAATTCATTCTCCCAAGATATGATCAATTCCAAAATGTTACTTTTTCTTTAGAAACTCACAGACAAAATAAAATTAAACGTCTAAAATCTAAATATAGAGCATGATGGGATGTGGGACATATCCCCTCATACATTGCTGTGGGAATTTAACCCTATGGAGGGAATTTGGAATATCTAACAATATCACAAACTCATTTATCTTTTGTTCCAACAATCTCACTTTGATAAATTTTTCATATTGTTCCAACGATATAAAAATAAACAGACACAAGATTATTTACTGCAGCACTATTTGTAATTGAAAAATATTGCAGGTTTCTAAATGTTCAAACATGAGCTATTGGAGAATAAACCACATATAGACAATGGAGTACTATGCAACAGTAAAAAAAAAAAAAAGAATGAGGACGATCTCTATGAATGGATAGGGAGTGATTTTTAGATATTTTTAAGTAAAAAAGGCAAAGTTCAAAACAGTATGTAGTTTTTTATTTTTACTGTAATATTTCAGCTCATACTCTGAATACTGAATAGATATAAATGACTCAATAGTTTAGTCCAGATTTTACAAAGGATATATCCATCTTTATCATTATTTAGGATTTAATTTTTTTAATCTTAAACTTTAATATATTTCTTCAAAGTAGATAACTTGAATCTCTTCTGTGTGAATATTTTTTTCTTTTTTTAAGATTTTTAAAAATCTTTGCCAACAAAAGTATGTGTGTGTGTATATACACCTTCACCTACTACCTCCATACATATCTTTTGTGTGAAAAAGAGAAGACAGAAAAAAATGCAATCTCTGCTTATCTTTATGGGGAAAAAAGGAAGAGTAAACCAGAAAATAATGAAATTGACGATTAGAAAGGATAGAGAATGGGGGTGAAATGGAGGGATGATGTAGAAGGGAATGAAATTTCTTTGAGTGTAATTTTTGCATAGTTTAACTTCTGAAACATGTTAATAGTCTACGTATTCACAAATCAAAATAAAATCAGTGAAAATGGTAGGAAGTGGACCCTACTACTGAAAGCAAGCTGAAACCAATGGCATTTCAAAGGAACACTATAATCACAGTGAAGGTAAAAAGGAAAGAAAAAGTGGGATAGGGAGAAGGGAGAGAAGGAGAAATAAAGAAAGCAAGAAGGAGGAAGAAAAAGAAAGGGAGGGAGGAATCTAAATAACTTACAAACACAGATTTTTACTATATACTCAGTTTTCGGGAGAGGTGGGTAGGTTATTATTGACTGTGCTTCCTACGCTGTACTCTACAACCTCATGACTAATTTATATCGTAACTGGGGTTGAACCTCTTAATCTCTCACCCATTTCATTAGTCCCCCCTACTTTCCTCCCCTCTGGCAATCACGCTACAGTCTGCCCCTGTATCTGAGT